>OZ035830.1:29238314-29434696 GCA_964034765.1 Knipowitschia caucasica
ATTCACATACTTTTTCATTTTTCTGTCAGAAAAAACGACGGATGTGACAGAGAATAAAATTAGAAGCATGTGAAAACAAGTGATTATGATTAGCTTTTGTGTGGTTTGAAAGTTACGCGCCCCAGCTTTAATTAAAATTGAAATGACCACATGTTTTCTCAATATATAAACAATAAACCTAAAATCCCTTTGAGAAGCAGCAGTCTGTGTGTCTGTATGTTTCTGTGAGGAATAAGCGGTGAATAAATACACGAAAGGCTTGAAACCGAAACGCCAGTGGAGATTCTTTTTCGGCCCGAACGTTCTGTTTGGTGGAGCGGGTCCACTCGGTTCCTGGTTCCCGGGTTCGGATCTGAATGGAGAGATGAAGGTTACAAGTCTTCCCCTCGCTGCCGGCCTCTTTGGCACTTGTCGAGCGTCCGGTGGAAGGCGCGGGCGATCATCGAGCCTGGTGGTTTGGGTTGTGCCGTGAGCGGGATCTTTCCAGCACTGCACGCCGGTTGTCTGACAAAGAGAAAAAAAAAAACACAGATTTAGAAAAGGTAAATATATAAAACACACATGGATAGAAAAACACCTCTATTGTAGTTGTAAAAACATTCAACATATCAGCGTCATATCAGTGGAGATGGCATTTTGACTTCATTTTTGTCTATACTTGTTTGGACTAGTATACAATGCCAGTCCAATACAAGACAAATACAGGTTAAATATATTAAACCTGGCCCTGACCCGACCTGTTGTTCATGTTAAAACCTTTCTATCAATGAAAATCAACAATAACATGAACAACAATAACATGAACACGACCTGTTGTTCATGTTATTGTTGATTTTCATTGATAGAAAGGTTTTAAATTTACAAGCAGAGTGGATGCTTATAGTGTGGGGTCTCCAACTCGGAAAGTTACTTTTATACAACAGAAGGACGCAGAGAGCTACTCATTTTTTGCAACAATAATATAAATCTATGTAATAATTATGACAAATTAATTCTTGTCATAATAAAATTGGCTTCTTTTTTGATAGGGTTTTGCCCCATACTTTGGAGACTTAATGAATTGGATTAGGCAAAAAGAAGTTATATACTTCAGCCTAATCCCTTCGGTCACAATTTCGTTTGTAAATCGATGTTAAAGCAAGTACACTACTGATTTTTTGTAACCTTTTGAATGCCTTTTTTATATCAAAAAAATAAATAAATAAATAAATTGTATTACCAAATAAACCAACCTACTAAACTAAACAAAACCCTGAAAAACAGACGAAAAAATTACCATAATACTGTATAACCCTATATTTAAACTTATAATAGAGGTCATGATCATTCAAGATCACGTGTTAGGTTCTAAATCCTTTGGGGAGCTACCTGAAAGAGGCTGGCGAGCTACAGCTACATATTGGAGACCCCTGCTGTAGACCCCTGCTGTATACTATATGTATTCTGATTTACTTGCACTAGTATGCAAGTAAATCAGCACTTGCTTCTTATTAAGTCAAAGGTAAAGATTTTATACTTCATTATTGATCTAAAGTCAGATTTGTGAACTCATCATGCTAAAGATGGAGATTGTTTACTTGTTTCTTCTTCATTTAGCATAGAGTCATAGTTCAATTATCTTCAATTCAATGCTGTGTCCTACTCATTCCGACTGCTCCAGAACTGGCGATCCAACACTGAAATTTCCCCACTGTGAGACAAATCTCTTAATCTTAACATTAAACCAATCCGAGTTTTCTGGCTTCTCTACTCATCTGTGCCAATGCTTACTTAAAAAAAAAAAAAACTTAGACAAAATCCACAGCCCTAGCTTTCTATAAACTATCTATAGGCACACCGAGGTTCATAAAAGAAGCACATATACGCACATATAAAACTATGATGCAAACGGTCATGTCCTTTAATGAGAGTAAACCTCGAGTTAAAATTGTTCCCGGTCAGTACGACTGAGCTGAGGAAAAGAAAAGAGTGAAGATGAGAGAGTGCAGGGAGCGTGGCAGCAGGGAGGCAGCAGAGGTGCTTGTGTCTGCTGTCATAGTAACTCGTAGAGAGAGTGATCCAGGCCTGCACTCGAGAGCTCTCAGTCTATTCTCACATCACACAGAGCAGAGCACCAAATGGAGGCAAATAAACAAGCCACAATGCAACAATAACACTCACTACAAGGTTCTACTGGGAACAAAGACTGGGCCTGAGATGATGAGGTGACGTCGTTGAATCAAGCGTGCTCCATGGTCAGTGTGTGTTCTGCAAAAGTATATTAATGTCAATGTTATGTCTCTCAGCTTAATTCACAGCCGAACCCGTCATTTGAAGAAACAAGCAAAGAAAAACAATGGTATATTTGGTGAATAATATTTGTGTAACTTTAGAGGGCGGATTGCAACCTTGATAAGTTCGGTGGTTTTAACTATTTATGAGGTCACTATGTAATTTAAACTGGAGATACGCTGATCCAGCCGTGCCATACAGGTCCTGATACTTTGTCTTTCAGTATTTGCCAATATGAACGGATGCCAGAGAAGGGAATGGAAGTAGCTTAAAACCATAGATAACATATTCCAAGATGTGTTTTTAAACTGCTGTTTATCCTTCATGTAACAACTGAACAAGAATTGAGCCTGTATTCAGAATATCTGCAGTAAATAGTCTTATTATATCCACATAAAGGTCCAGAAGTCATTGGTGCATTTTGAGCCACACTTTCTGGCATTTTGCAATATTTCATGATACCATAAATCTAAAGTTTCTAAAGTTGGAGCAGTCATCTCTCTGAAGAGAAAGTGTGTTTGTGGTTGCAGCCTGCAGTGACAGCAAGCCATCTCTTGTGGGTTTTGTGCACAGAAAGTTGACTTTGTACTTTATAGTGGGTGGCTCAGTGACAGAGTCCTGCAAACACTATTGTGTGATTCTGCAGAGTAGCCCAGGACTGGAGCGTGAGGTGGCAGGTGGGGCTGGACAGGAGCTGACTCCAGGCACTCACACACTGGAGCAGATCCACCAGTGTCAGGCGCCCAGTCCGTGACTACAGGCCTGCTGCAAGGCACGCTGATCTGCATCCTGCGCTGGGCACTGCTTAATGGCACCTATTCATCCATCATGTCAGGAAATGAGCAGAGAATGACACACTCCAATAGACGGCCACCACCAGAGCCAGGTGTGTGTGTGTGTGCGTGTGTAAATATGAATGTATGGGTGTGTGTGTGAATTTGTGTGTGTCTATGCATGTGTGTACATCTGGGGGATCTGCAGTTGGACCACAGAGCACCTGCAGATGGTCCTCATGGAGAGAGGTAAAGAAAGAGGAACTTCCAAATCAAATGTTCACATAATACAAAGTCCTCTTGTTTATCACAACTCACAGTGAGCTGTTTGTTTGAGCATTGCTTTGATGTGAGTCAGTAATGCAGCCCCAGTGTGCACTAGGTTTGGTTATTGTACTGTTAGCTCAGGCCTTATTCATCTCTCATCAAGTCAATTATAATGCAGGTAGATTCTGATTAATTTAGAAATGAATGGGCCATTTCACAATTGTATCTTATTGCAATTTGGACAGTAGCTCAGTTGGTAGAGCATTGGCCTTAAGGCCAGAAGGTCGTGGGTTCAATTCCCACCTCTGCACCTTCTCCACCGACTCCCACTGATGACTGCTGTCGTTGTGTCCTTGGGCAAGACACTTAACCCCACTTTGCCCAAAGCCCCCACTGAAAGATCAAGGCTATGCTCACACTCAGAGAGCAGCCGTCCTCCTGTGGACTCACCACCTGCAGAGGGTCAGTGAGGGGCTGGTGCTATGAGACTTGGGTGGCAGCTCTGATTGCCACCCCCCTGACCCAGAAATGGATTAAAGGGTAGAAAATGGATGGATGGATGGATGCAATTTGGATATTGTTTTGCTAATATTGAGTTATTAAAAGCACTAGTTTCTGACCAATGGGAGCTACTTTAAGTCTCATTGATGAAAGAGCAATGTATCAGTGTACACCGCAGTAAGTGCTGTGCACATTTAGCCTTTAGCTTTTGTATTGATGCGCCCCTCTAGAACCACACTGTTGTCATTCTGTTATGGGACTGCAGATAAAGAGAAAACAAAGCAGTGCTATTAGCGTGCACTTGTTGCAGGTAGATCTATGGCGTCGTAGGAAACCTTTTTTGTGCAATATAAAACTGAAAAGGGTCTTTTGGGGGTAATTGTGTCTTGGATAACTGCCCAGATACATGGTGAAGCTTCCATGAAAGACTAAACAAAAAAGGTAAGAACATCTTGAAGGCAAAATGCATCTCCTTGGCTTTCTCATATAGAATTTGTCTTTTTTATCTTGGTGCATAAAAGCTCATTTTTCCCCTTTTCACATAAATCCATCACTACAATTGTACAAACAGGAGCGATTTCTACAGGGACAATTCTACCAGGCTTAAATGAGAAAAATTTCCAGCACACACAAGAACAGACAGAAACAAATTGAGGTTGGGTAATCACGTGGTGTGAAGAGTGGAACAGACAAACTCTACACGGGGTGAGGTTTTCTGGGGGCGCTGATTGCGGCGCTCTCAATTGCTATTGGCTTTGATGACTTTTTTTTACCTGATTCTCCCCACAGCGACATCTTTTTTTTCCCCTCGGTTACAGTACGGTGAAAAGACAAAAGGAAAAAAAAGGCAGCAGGAGTCAGGCGATGTGACGATGGGGGAGCAGAGAGAATATGTGGGATTAAACACCATGTAATTAAATGAGCGACAGATTTGTGCTGTTTTGAAAGAGCACAGGTGAAGATGAATGCGTCAAAGCCATTGGGGATAAACTTTTGACTTCCAGTTTAAGGAAAGAAAGGAGAGAAAGAACAATGTCTGCGCACACTTTATTATTTGATTTTTATGCGGGTATTGATCTACATGGGAAACTTTATAACACAGTAGTTCAAGGTTCAACGAAAGCAATATTATACTAAAAGCACATGAGGAGTGGAGCGGAATACCATTAATCCCTAATTTACACGTACAGTACAAACCAGACATTTCTCTACAATGTCAAAAAACAGACAATTATTTTTTTTTTTTTTCTTCACTGTCTGAAGTTTAAGATCTGATTTTGTATAAAAGTAATATTCGGATTCCGAAAAATTACCTCTCAATATTGTGGCATTGAGCTGAGAAAGTGATGCCCTCAGCAAGAGAGAGAAGTGTAAGGTGTGTGTGTGTGTGTGTGTTGAATGAGGGTTGGAGCAAAATAAGCGTCTCCTTTGTCAAGCCCCTGTTCTATTCTTTCAATTCTGTATCCTGTTTTTGTTGAATATTGTAAATAAATATATTTGATGATGATGGAAAAGTATATTTTTTTCTGTAAGATAATTGACCTAATTCATTATACAGTATGTCCTTTTACATATGTCAAGATTGAGTTTCCACTGTATCTGTCACTAATAATAAATCTGATACCTCTTCACCTTCACAGGTCCGCCTGAAATATGTCTATACAGTATACATTCTACCTATAACAGATGAAATATTGACAGTGTGTTTACTTTATTGATCATCCAATTCACAGCACCCTTTAGCTGCTTGAAAACTGGCAGTCCTCATTGTAGTTTTTAGGCCACATTTTGGGCCAACATGTCTGAAAGAAGCTGAATCTCTTCTGTCAAGCAATCCTCTCTGGGCCCTCTACGTCTAATGGCACTACAACATTCATCAAGGCAACAATAACAAGGTCAGGCTGGAATAATCAACAATCATGTGTGTAAATAGGGAGCAATGAACTGCCAGCAAAACAGTGCAGAGGATCTCTTGGGAAAAAAATGACACTATTCTGACATGCACTGGCCTTTGGTTAATTTTCATTTGGTATTTGGATGAGATAGAGTGTAATGACAGTGATTAAATTTGACCTGTTATAAATAAACATGTATTCCGGTCTGCAAAGTGCACGCCACAAGTCTTCTATCAGTTCTTTTCATCTCCTTTTTTCCCGAAATGTTTTCCTGCCTTCAAGCTATGGAGTAATAGAGCTCCCTACAAGGAAACAAGATACTGGGTATAAATGGGATGCAGGCGCAAAGAAGCTATTTCTCCCCTGCTGGAAGTTATGGGGCGAACCGTGCAAAAAACATTTTCAGGGAACACAGGCTCTCGATTAAGATTAAGAGTAATAGGGTAACAAAAAGCAACCAGGAAACATCCAATTCCTGCACAGCATGAAGGAAGGCCTGCAATGTTGGTTGTATGGTTTTCCAATAACATGAAGGTAAATGATTTTAATGTACGGATGCACTTTTAATAAACAATTATCACGTACAAAATATATTATTATAAGATTAAGATGAAGAGATCCTTTGTGTGTCCCATTGTGGGGAAATTTTAGTGTTGCATCACCACTTACAGAACAGTAGGAATGGTTGGACACAGCACAAGATCCATCCATCCATTTTCTTCCCCTTATCCATTTCAGGGTCGGGGGGGGTGGCAGTCAGAGCCACACCCAATTCACATAGCACCAGCCCCTACAGGTGGTGAGTCCACAGGGGATGGCTGTTCTGTCAGTGACAACACAGCCTTGATCTTTCAGTGGGGGCTTCAGGCAAGGTGGGGTTAAGTGCCCAAGGACAAAACAACAGCAGATATCAGTGGGAGCCTTGAAGTAGGTCTCATGGTGGGCTCAAACCCACAACCTTAAGGCCCAAAGGCCAATGCTCTACCAACTGGGCCACTGTCGCCCCCACACAAGCGTTGGATTGTTCACCCACTGATAGGGAACGTGAGCTGGGTTTAGACCGTCGTGAGACAGGTTAGTTTTACCCTACTGATGATGTGTTGTTGCAATAGTAATCCTGCTCACAACGCACAAGATAATTGAACAAAAACACTATATTAAATACAATAAAAATCTAGTATGAAGAAGAAACAAGTAAACAATGTCTATCTTTAGCATCATGAGTACAAAACTCTGACTTTAGCATGATAAAGAAGTATAAAATCTCTACCTTTGACAAAATAAGAAACAAGTATAAAGTACTGTGTAATCTACTGCAAGTAATAGTAAAACATATATAGAAAATATAAGAAAATTACATACTTTTTGGGTGTGTGAAAAGAGGGAGGGCTCATTAAGGTACTGGCTCTCTCTTGTAAATGCACACCAAACCTTTTTATCATCACAATCCTGAAACTAGAATACAAATATAGATATATACTGTATATATGTATATAAAAGTGACACATTGGATGCTAACATATCATTTTTCGAAGTAATACTTTTATTTGAATAGGTAAAAAAATTAAAGTATAGATGCTGAAGTCCTGCATCTATACAAAAAACACGTCTCCATGGAAATAGATACGCAGATATTTCGCCTGAGAAGATTTTGTCCCCCTCCTTCTGCACACACAGCTATACATAGTTCTCTCCCCGGCACTTTCATTCCATTCTTGTACAAACTAATGCTTGCTTTCAAACACTATTGTGGAGCCCCTAAATGGCGGCAGTTTCCCGAGAAGGCCAGAGTGGAATGCTGTGACAGAGAAATGCCTCCGACAGTTCTGGATAAACACGCTGAGGCAAGATACTGAAATTCTTCCAATTGGGTTTTAAATGCGGCTTCTACACCTTCACTTTTGGCCTTTTCATCTCTTCTGAATCTCAAAGTTCTCTTCACACTCCTGGTTACAGCAACAATCCAGGAAGGGATGGAA
This sequence comes from Knipowitschia caucasica, assembly GCA_964034765.1. Classification (NCBI taxonomy): domain Eukaryota; kingdom Metazoa; phylum Chordata; class Actinopteri; order Gobiiformes; family Gobiidae; genus Knipowitschia; species Knipowitschia caucasica. Next base: position 29,246,001 of record OZ035830.1, read on the forward strand.
AGTGTGGGGTGGTAGATGTGTATTCACTGCATGTAGATGGACAATGCAAACCCTCGAACTCAACGAAGCCCAATACAGGAGTGCTCATGGACAAAGTTTTGCTCCAACTCGCTCTGGCTCATTTTGACTCACATTTAAGAGTAAAGTCCTCTAGCTCTTTATTTAGCACTCTCTATGATATTGATATTCACTTTGTACATCTAAGTATGAGTCATATACATTTTGTAATAATAATAATACATTTCTATTTGTATAACACATTGGAATAATAATTTACAAAGTGCTGTACAGTCAGCATAAAACAACAGTTTTTGTGCAGGACTTACACAAGATTTAAGTCATACAAATAACCATATATAATATACCAAAAAGAACAAATATCTTAAATATAGAATAACACAGTAGATAGAGGGCACACATTAAGAATGACAAAATAAAGGCAATGCAATGTGGTATAGTAAACATGGAAAGTGTATAACACACAGACAGATAAAAACAATCAGTAAAATATTGAAATCCATTCTGAAAAGCATAGGGAGGTAGTGGAGGGGGGCTACAACAGGGGTAATGTACTCCCGTCTATTAAAACCAGTGAGACATCTGGCTGCTGCGCTCTGAACCAGTTAAAGGGGAAAGAGGGATATGGAAGGGAAAATATGGAGGGAAATACAACAGCCGAGGCGGGAGGAGATGAGGACATTGACGACTTTATGGAGCTCAGGAGTAGTGAGAATGTTTTTAATCCTTGCGATGGTTCAGATGTGAAAGAAACAGGATTGAATAGTTTGTTCAACGTATTTGTGGAAGGTGAGGTGAGAGTCAAAGATGACGGCGAGGTTACGAGCAGATGGAGTAATGTTTGATGATAGCGGGCCAAGGAGCAAATAGGTTTACAGCATAAACTTACAAGCACAGCCGCTCCTATCCGTAACCTCAACTTCTAAGAGCACAGAGCTGCACTTTCCTGTGACAGTTTGTATATAGAGTATGAAGGGCCAGTGACAGCGGGAAAGATAAACGATAACAACCAGGATACGTTAGGGGCCTGGTCATAACACATGTGATCGGTCCTGACAGGACAGTGGGCGTGGATTATTTCCCCACACCACTATCTCCCTCCATCTCTGCTGCGACCCTGACCCAGTGAGTGAGCACAGGCATTCTACCCTCTATGCAGATACATATAGATGCAAACCCAGTTGTATCAGTTGACAGCTGTTGTAAGTTTGCAAATACGTATTCATAATGTGTTTCTTTTTCAGAGATGAATGATAAGACATGATTTTTCCACTTATGGTGATTGGGTGAACCCATTTATTGTCAAGGATGGTTATCTGTAGTGCCATTCAAAGCTAAGTGTGTCAATTTATGATCCTATAATCAACATACTGGCCGGGTGATTGGGTTATTTGAGTAAAGCAGGGGTATCCAAACATTTTAGTAAGAGGGCCACATTAGTTCACCAGACTAGTCCCTGGGTCGACCTCACAAGCTGTCTTGACATCGGGCTGTTCTGAGCTTTAAATTATCTATAACAGAGCCGAAGTTGGCTGAATGACAAATGTTTACCATCCTGCCAGCTCACAAGTCAACAATTTCCAGATGTACTGCGCTTTAAAACGAGTTACGACGTCTATTTTGGCTGAGCGGTTGGATGGATGGATGACACAGTTAACTACTTTGAGTTAGCAAGGCAGAGGGCTACATAAAATGACACTGAGGGCCGCAATTGAGTTTGGACATGCCTGGAATATAGTATGTTTGAATAATAAACACAACTGTGTGATAAAATTCAATTAAACCACCAACAACAATACAAATCCTCTTCTCTGACAAATGGCTATGAAGGTATGCATTGTATGAGGATATGTCAACTTGTCAAAATGCTAAAATGTTCATTGTTTGTAAAGAAAATAAATGTACAAAGGGTTTTTAAAGAATGAATAGTTCTTTGTTTGGACTGTCTATTGTTGTATATAATAGCTGGGACCCTTCTTTGTTTTAGATGATGCCAGATGAGTCGTAGAGAGAAATGTGAACATAATAATTGGTAGAATGCAATCCAAGCCATTATCAGAGATGATGACTGTCCTTATTATTAAAATCAAGCATCAACTTTGCTCGGACAATTTTAGCAAGTGTATGTTATCAGCATGTCAGTACAGGCTATGCCACTAAAAAACATCCTTCTGAGGCCCAGAAAAGTTTGTCTTCTTAGTTGGAAAGCTTTGACAGTTTTCTAGAGGGGCTGCAACACAAGTTTGTGCAAGTAACATAGAATTTGTGTGTACTGTGCACCTTATGCTTTCTATGGATACACACGTTAACTCAAAAAGAAATCCATCACTGTCCTTGAAGCTCGATGAACATTTGTCTTTTGATTGAAAACAAGCCCGCTGCAGTCGTGGCTGGACCCAAAGCTTCTGCAGGCCCTTCCGGTCCACAAATCTCCTTAAAATATCTCTGCTGGACTTGATTCCTCGGTCACGGAACAATGCCTGTTGGCAGAGTGGGATGCAGCGGAGGCGCACACAGCACAAATGAACAGTTATATGAAAACACTTTGCGATCGATCTGAGCCTGAGGCAAAACTCCCATTCATGATTGTCCTCGCAGCAGTTGAGTTTCGCCAGGCAACTAAGTCTGGCCCTGAAGAAACAAAACAAATATCCCCCAGTGTCTGTCCCTAAAATAGGATACAAGAGGTAAGGCAGCACCTGTTTGCTGGTTTCGTTTGAATTTTTCAGAGACGGCCTTCCATGCACTGTTTTGGAGACATATCATCACTATGCTAACAACGGATAGAAATGGCAACAACTCTTTCTTATTCTTATATTGTCTTACCAAGAAACAAGCAACATGTATTTCCTGAACACAAATATATCATATTTGTCACAAAAAGTCTTCTAATGTCTGATGTACAATCCATAACATTAGTGTCCTTTCACTTTAGAAATTAATGACAATAAATTCAAACAATGTATTACAATATGTTCTGCACTAAGGTGAAGTAGCTACCAAGAGTAAAATAGTCACCTAGAAAGTCACCTTAGCTACACCATGAGTTAACCTTCTTCACCCGATGTTTGATCAGGTCTGCCAATATCAGCAGACCACTGTACATTTCATGCTTGGTGGGCCCCTGCTGGTGTCAGATTCACGATGTAGCAAAGTGGGTCTGGTGATTTGGAGTTTGAACAGTGTAGGCCGTGACCAGGAGGCTGCAGGCGGGAGCCATGGAGAGCACAGATGGGGCCGGAGTATAGCTGAGCCAGGAGAGCGCCATCCATCAGGCCAAGCGCTTGGCGCCTCGGGGGCTCACTCACTGATCCTATAAGACTGATCGGGCCGCAGTGGGAGGCCGGGCCCTCACTGCACGGACAGCAGTGTCTGGCCCGCTCCACTGGGGCTTGATCTGAGAGGGGCCGAGCCAAATCACTGACCTGCTTCTTTTTGGATTGAGAGTCTGCAGTCCAGATTATAGATAGTGGAGTTTTCAAACATGCCAAGTCATGTGAGCGCAGAGAGCGACTTAGATTCATATCTGACGTCGGAACCTAAACAACCATCTCGTCCAAATAAACATGTGAATAACGGCCTATGAGTTTACATTCATGCTCCCTGTTGCAGCAGTTACAAATTTAAAAGTTGATGAAGTTGCACAAACTGACGACTTTATCAGTGAGTCTCTGAGCCAGCGAGGTCATCAGCCGCATAGGCCAGGTCTACGACAGCCACAGCTCATCAGATGATTGACAGGTGAATGAGTAGACAGAGAGATAGTTAGACAAATGGAAGCTAAGATATAGTCTGACAGACAGATGGGAGCGTAAATGGATGGTTTGGCAGCATGATAAGGTAAATAGACTGATGGATCACCAAACAAATGTGGGAGGAGGAAGAAAAAGTCCAAGAGAAGAAAGGGAAAGAAGAGCTGCCTGCAGAACAACACAAGATAGGAAGCCAGATAGGCTGATAAACACAGATGGATTGTGTTGATACACGGGGAGGTGGGGCAAGATCGATAGATAGTTTTATTCTATTTGCCTGGCAAACTGCAGATTTGATGTGGCTGCTATCAGAGCGATCTGTTTCCAAAGACGCCAGGCGTGACGGTTACAGATGGTGAGATAGCGACACGTCTCAATCTTTGGCTAGCCTCAATAGTGTCTAGCTAAGCTCCGGAGCTGTCACCACCTCCAGTGTCATTCTCTCTAGTTGCAAGAGCCAATCGCGTGGAGCCTATAATTAGAATTTTAACAATGATTTCCTCAAGATAACACAAACATTAAACCTGAAATGTATTGATTGGATGTACGAGTGTATGACATTGACTCAAGACCTTTGTTGGCTTTCGCCAAATCTGCCAGTGTCAAGTCACAATAATTGGAATGCCTTGCATTATGTTAGATCTATCCACTAATCAGAGTATTTCAGATGTTTTGTCAGTAGGCATTGTTGTGTAATGCCAAAATCGTTTTAAATGTTTTAATTTTAAGTGTATATTTATGTGCAGCTACTGCTATAAACACACTGTAATAAGCTCAAGGCTAGTTTACATTGTACATGTTTGGAGTGGAAGGGGAAAACATGCAAAATTCAGAATGAAAGGCCCCGTGTGGAAGTTGGACCCAGGGCCTTCTTTCTGAGGTAACAGCTCTATATATTAGTTTGTTATCAGATATGTGCTTTGTTGTTTGTTTAAATTAAAATCTCAAAACCTCAGCCTGGTGTCCACTGATTTTGACCTCAGGGCATATTTAGATGAAGTTGACGGTGGTTTGAATGTTCCAATGACTTCACTCAGTTGTGGTGCAGCTTTACCCAAAGCCACACAGGCTCACGAGGGTCTAAAACCTCTGTAATGTCACTAACTTTTCTGCCCACATCTTTATTTGGCTGTAGCATAATTGCATCATTTTGAATGTTTTTGTGAACTTGCATATATAAAAAAACAAAAACAACATAAAAAAGCATTTCCAGTCATTGATCTGGTCCTCTTTAGTGAGCTCTTCTTTCCTACTGTAAAGTATGACATTTCCCAACTGTGGGACAAATAAAGATTATCTTATCTTAATTCCCAAGGGATTGGAGCAGGCCGATGCAGAGTACAGAAGAGAATAGATCCTATGTAGAAACTTTCCACACTGAGCCCAGTGTAACAAAACACACATTTGTTTTAAGAACTTTTTAAGTCAGGCAGGACTGAAGTTGGAGTCAGTGGACACCACGTGTAACTTTAACTTTTAACTCTTTATTTAACAATACAATCACAATACTATTAAAATACTTTAAAAACATGTACACCCTAACTTTATGTGCAAAGAGTGTAAAACTAAAGCAAAGTAAGGAAAAGTCACGGTGGTTGGAACAACATGCAGAGGAATGGCGAGGATTCTTTCACTCCCATTTGAGCAAAACAATATGGTCGCTCTGACAACTGGATGCCTCATTACTGCTGCTTGCGTTTATCATGTCAAAACTGAAGACAAGGGTATGTGAAGTTTAGAGGCATGGGCTTTCCTAGTTAGAAAAGGTGCATGGCTTTCCAGTGTGGCTGCTTGAGGGACACGGGGTGCACTGAAGCAGCCTTGATGAGTGTTGTGGGGCTTATAATAGACAGTAAAGGCCCAGAAAGCATGCCCTTTAGAGGCGCTGCATCTCTCACAGCCTGACAGCTTACAGGGCCTGGCCGCCACAATGACACCTTCACAGCCCACTACAGATGACACCCAGGTGCACACACGCCATGCTCCGTGAAGTTTGGATGCACAATTACACATCCATAAACAAATTCACACAAAAATACACACTAATCCATTGGCGATGCACAGATATTTCCTGACAAGCAGAGTCTTACCATTGCTCTGGCAGAGGTGGCTCTTATAAAGCAGGATGTGCTATAAAAACAGCAGACCTTCACTCCAAGATAGGGGCTTATAAAAGTAAAGAGTTGTTTGTGTCATGTTAAGGGAGCAGTACAACATTTTCACTGTAAGCAAAAATAGGCAAACACTCTCTATTTCCAGGAATAGTGTCAGATTTCTGTCAGAATTATATAGCCAAAAAGTGTCAGAGGTGTTTCTCTGGCTCCAAGTTTGTTGGCTCCAAAAACCACACGGGTCAAAGAAAAACAATAGACTATTTACTGAATCTGAGTATACATTTAAGAGTAGCAGCACCGTCGATTTACCACTGTCCGTTTGAGTTCAGCTGAGACACAAAACTGTCAGAAAGTGTGTAAAATAAAAGTTAACTAAAATTGTTTTCTGCCAGCTACAGAAGATTGATGTGAGTAAACAGTGAAAACAGTGCAGAGACACCATAAAAATCACTAAGAGTAAACCAATTGCACTCAATCAAATCACAAGGATTGGAGCTCGCCTTTATTTTAAATGTATTGATTTAATGAAACCTGTCACTTTCTCATATCACTCAGAAACTATTAAGTTATTGTAAGACATCTTCCATAAATGTTTTTGATTTTTCATCTGAAGTATATTCAATTAGAGTGCAGTTATAGTTGGATTATGACTTGTCCTATAAATGATATTTTCTGAAATGACCAATAAACCTAGTTCACACCCTTGTTGGTTATACAGAACTTGGTGGTTGTGTTTGAATAAGTGAAAATGTACCCTCGTAGCCTAAAAGATGCTTTCAGTCTTTTATATTTGGACAAATTCTTAGTTGTTTATGCATTGGTTTACGGGCTCTGATGAAGACAGAGGTCAGACTCAAGTTCAGATGGCCAATTCATAGCTGGCTTTAGTGATTGACAGCTTGTTTTGGGGAGAAGTCTGTAGCCAAACAGCTGCCGTTGTTTTTCTGCTGCAATCCTCACCATCATGCAAGCTCAGTCTTCTCCAGGACCCCTTGCCACGGAAGCCTCACAGCAGTTAATAAAATATGGTGTTGCATGTTATTTATTTATTGATAAGCTTTTTGATGTGTCCCAGTGCGCCTTAAGAGTGGTTCTGGAGATCATAGGAGCCTGTGCAAGCGAACTGCCTCCCTTTTTCCTCAACGCCGTCGCCATCCGACCCATTGGCCAACTGAAGATGCTCCCTTCTGTTAACATGGGGGGGTGCTGGCTGGATGTGCTTCCAGAAAGGTTGTCTTTTAATATAAATGTTTCATACCCAAAGATGTTCCCCATCTACACAAAACACTGCATCCAGTGGCGCGTCGGGGCACACTTTGCTACCTTCATGTATTTGCTTGTGCCTCACACAGGAGGCTGTCAGTGCGGTATTTAGTTAGAGGAGAAGGGGTGTACAATATTGTTCACTAAAAATACAAAATCTTTAAGTATGAATATGTCTGGGAGACATATACTCCTATATGTCTGACTGATGACAGACAAAGCAGCAGTCCTGCAGAGCCTAATAACTTCTTGTGGCAGCCACTGGTTCTCAGGGTGGCTGGTGTCCACTTCCTGACCGAAGCTCATTGAAAATAACTGTGACACTGTGGTCATGTATGATCTGATGTCTTTGTGCGTGCGCAGCCTCACAAAGGTTAGTTCTCTGGCTGCCTGCAGGTTCACTCTACACACCAACCAGACCTCTCAAGTGACAATGGATTCTGTGTGGATGAAAAATGCATACAGCTCTTTCACTTATTCATCAAGGAGGAAGATTTTCTGCAGGGATGCCCTCCAGAGATGTGACACTCGCATGCCAGGCGGCCGCCGCCACATTACCCACAGGCTTTTCAATAAAACAAGCAAACAACATAATTCCAACACCTATAAATACGTAATCATTCCTGAATAAAGTGCTGTACACAGAGCCCTCTCGGAGGCCACTCATCATACTTTAATAGTGGCTGTTCTGGCCAAAGTTATTTCTATCTCTCCAGTTCCATGGCAGAGAGGTGGATATGTGAAGCTATCTGTGATGGCAAAAGGTGCTCAAAGATCATCATGGGACCATCATCTGCTTATTCATTCTTAACATACAGCAATCTGTTCCATTATTAATGATCAATGTGCACTCACTGGCTTCTGTCATTCAAACACCAACTCACGCACCAACCCCATTCCTCTCAGGTTATTTTGGCTCATCTTTCTGAAGACAGGTTGCTCACAGCAGTTTGAACATTCAGGGTGGTGACTCGCCAGATGCTTGGGCGTCTGTCAATGTGCTGCTATTGTTAGCTAGTTTTTGATGAGATTTACATGGCAGAAATGCCATCAAATAAGATATACAAAGAAAATATGAGGAGGATATCACCTAATCCGCACACCTGTGATTTGACAGTACAGAGTCTTCACTCATCTAGACCAAATCAAATAATTGATGTTGTTTTCCACACACTCAAAGCTTGTAGCTGGACAGCACACAGGCCGAGTGCATGTACATTATAGATAAAAACCAACTCAATGAAGCCATATATTTCTTGTAAGCACTGAGCCTGCTTGATCTAGGCCAGGGATGTCAAGATCAAATACATCAAAGGGCCAAAAAAACAAACAAAAACATTTAAAAAATATTGCATACTTTCACAAACCTGAGCCAGAAATTGTTCTACAAATGTTGTGGGCATTTGTCTTTCACTCCACACAGAAATGGGAGCGAGGTGTACCATATTTTATTTAAATGAATAATCCCATATTTCTGTATGGCTCTGTCAGTAATTTCAAGTGAAAACATTTTTCAAAAGGCTCACAGACAAAAACAAACTCCCTTCAAAGAGAAAAAACATGTCCTGAACATTGAATGAATAATCCCATATTTTCTTATGGCTCTGTGCGGACCGGTTATAACACTAATCGAATACAATACCGGGGGCCAAGATAATTCATTCACCGGCCGGATCTGGCCCCTGGGCCTTGACTTTGACACCCGGGATCTAGAGGAACATCTGGTGCATATCATAGTGTATGCAACTTGCAATTTCACCTGCCCAAATCATGAAAATGAACTTGGTGGATTGATTAGACTATGAGCTGTGTCTAGCGTGATGTCTCTAGCTAACATTCCCACATAAACATCCGACAAAGCTCCTGGCTGTGTCATGGTCAGTGATTAAAAGTACAGTACATCACTAAACAAACACTATATACAGTACGAGAACAATGTGCTGTGGAAAAAAACATGCTCCATTAAATACAATGTTCAAAGAAAATGCAACATTTAACCAAATATCATGTCAAAATGACTCTTGAAAGAATTTTGGCACCACATATATAAATTTTGCATCTAATATGTCCATTCTATTATAACAATAGAAGAAAAAATCAATGATATGTACATGTGTCACAACGTATATAAGTTCCATTATCAGTGGAATAATGAATTTGGTCTACATTGTCTCAATGTTATTATACAGCCAGGAATTTGACTCTTCCCTGACACCAACAAAGCAATTTGTCAATTTGTAAGAAGAGAAGTATGTGACCAACTTTCAGTCATGCCTTTGGAAATATCCTGACACATTTTGGAACTAAATTAGAAGCTAAAAATGACATAAAAAGTGTACACCTGTAAACTGTAGTCCTAGAGAAACATTTAGTAAAGACTTTCAGGGAGCGTTTGTGTGAAAAGGCCCGTAGCAGCGTCCCTTCAGCTCTGAGCATATCAAACCTGCTCTGATTGGAACAGAACTGGGTCACCTGTGCACTGGCTGCTGCTGGTGCACCAGGCACCATCGAGCTCCATCGGTTACCGCAGCTCCCCGGGCAGCGGTGTCAGAGCCTCGGCCTGCGGCTACGCACCTGTGTCCGTGCGTCTTCACTGGGATCAATTAGCATTAAAGTTGCACTGCACTCTCTCTTTCCCGCCACATAGTGTGCACTGGAGGGATACTGCTGAGCAAAAACAAGCCTGACAGCCAGTGTAGGGACACAAAGATTTGTCCCAATGCATCAAACACAAAGTCAACAACACAGGACCGTGTAGGCCACAATGGTTTTGCCACAATTTGTTTCTCTTTAACATGTTTGCATAATTACACAGCCTCAGAGTAATTGCGGCTTGTTTTTGTGTTTGGTATCTGCAAGAGTTTGGTTTTCTGGTCACAGAAACATCTCTATAAATACAAGTTTTACTCTCCTCTTATTATTGATTATTATTTAATTGAGTATGCAGTAAATTAATTGTGGTTTTTGATGCCTTCAATTCAAAAGTAGATGTCAGGAGTGTACAGAAAACATCTGGTAAGATATTCCAATCAGAAAGACATACTGCTAAAACTACAGCAGTAATACTACTACACACTACCACTACTACTAATACAAAATAAAACATTGAGGCACTTTCAATGCAGTGTAACCGATTTTCATTACCAGTGAGAGCCTATAGTAAACCGAATGAGCAGTGCTTAGAGATCAGCCACGCTCTTAAGAATACTCAACAAAGGACTATGGCTTGGTTATGTATGTGGTCGATCCAGGCCCTAACCACATCTATCACATGCACAAGTGTGTTCACAGCAGGGAGCCATGCTGCCGGGGAGGATCCATAATCTGCATGTCGATCTACACAGACTTTCTAAATCACAGCCAAGATCTGGCTACATGTTACAGGACCAAACGGGGAAAAAAGCTGATTTTATGTGAATATTTTTTGAGTATCTAGAAAAATATATACCCATATAATACCTATGTTAAAGACGTTTCAAACAATTGAACATACAAGTCCTCAATTTGTCAATTCTGAACAAATAAAACTAATTGATCTAATACTAATTTTCATAATCATATTTCGATATTAGGGTGTTGTAGTAGTAGTAAAACAATCATACAAAAAAGCAGCACAGAAAATACAATAGCCCAAAAGGGAGTTGGCAGAAGCTGGGAACAGCTTACAGTATCTGGGCCTACCCCCTGTTACCAAAACGCCCATCACCGATACATATGTTGTTTACACAAGGACGCTGCGACAGTAAAACTGTAGAGTTGGTTATCGGTTTGGCCTTTCGTTTACACTAAGACAGTGTTTCAAGGGGTAAAAACGCAAGCATTGAGAAACAGCCTCCGGAGTGGAACAAAACAGATACGCTACTCAGCGGGGGCTGTTTCCCAACAGTGTGAATAAAAAGGTGTGAATTCTTTGCCTGCTATGACCTCACCGCTTCCCTGCGCGAACACATACATTTGGAAATGCGCAGTAACTGAGAACATTCTACTCCTTTCTTTTGTTAGAGTTTCCAATCTTGCAGCTGCTGTTAAATGCAGAAAGATGTTGGTGCATTCTTTCATCTCTTTGCAGTGGCCTGAGGAGGATCTTGTTGAAGAAGTGGTTATACTGCTGGGGGTCGCGTGTGTCGTGTTATAAAGTTCAAGTGCCCCCTATTGACCGTGTGCTAGAACGACATTGTTTTCCGTTGTTGGGTAGATGCTGTGCACTTCAAGTAAAGAGCCTGGTCATTTATGCTAACCACAGTATCTCCGTCTAAATGGGGCCTAAAATGTCCCACTAATACGTTTGGCCAGGCACAGTCTCTCTTCCAACTCAACCGTCCAAAACAGATAGATAGCGAGTTGGTGGTCTGGTTTGTTTTGAAAAGGGAGTGCAGCTCCTGGGGCTGTCACCCTGGGGTGCTTTCCCACCACCATGTGTTAGTGTGCGTTTGTGTAGATCACTTGTGTGTGTGCTTCCTGTGCCGGAGAGGGAAAAGAGCACTGGGGGCAGCTGTACCTGTGCTGCCTTGTGGTTGTCTCTTGACAGTGGCCTTCACATCACAGCATGTGCTTGGACATCGGATCTGACAGGCCTGACCTCCACACTCACACACCCACACTCACACTGATACACATGCACACACATGCACGGACAGACACACACACACACACACACACATGCAAACTGTTTTACATGGATGCAGACAGCACATGGTGGAACCAATAAGACAATTATACATGACACATTCAAGGTCACTTGGTCAAAAACAGATCCAAGCCATTTGTTAAAAAAAAAAAAAGGCAAAAAGGTATTGCAAAGAATATTTAAATCATCAAATCATCCAATACAGTGCTAATATACTAACCATTCGCATCAGAAAATAGCACATAACTAAATTTGTGAGCTTTGTATAGCAAAGGCATTTATGTGTTTGTTGACATTTTCTAATAATTACTGAAAAAAATCAAATGCATGTTAGTTAAGAGTGGAGTTATGATGCGCATGCATAAGGAAAATTAGGTTGAATAGTTTACACACTTGGTGTGTAATTCACAAATCTTTGGTGCTGTCACCTGGGCTAGCCTAACCGCAGCTACTGCTGTCTTCTTCGTTCGGACATGGTCTCTTCATTCAAGGCTAGGCTTAAAACAGTCCTCTTCAGTTTAGCATATGGTCAGGAAGGTAAGACTCAGGGAAGGTTAAAAATCTTAGACTGTCAGTCAAGCTGCTTAGGGAGTCAGCTTGCTAGGACAAGTATGGTAACTTCAGCATTATCCTCTCCTCCTTCCTCCTTCTGTCTGCAATATTAGGATTTTGACTGTTGTCTGTTCATTGCTTTTCACCCGTTGTCCCATTGTCTGTTTCACGGCGCGACAACGGGACCTCTGAACAAGCCCTCTCCATCTACACCTGCGGACTGCCCTGCCCGACCCGCCTGGGAGCTGCTTCAGTACTGCACTAGACCTGTCCACGTTCTGCGGCCGATGCATGGCCCTGGTCCTCGTTCTGTAGCTTAGGTCCTGGATCTATAGCCTGTCCGTCCGTGTGGAGCGGATCCCTCTCTCAATGTGGATCTCCGAGAGGTTTCCCGCTTTTCTCCCTCTGGGTTTTAGAGTTTTTCCTTCCCAATGCAGGAGGATCTGTTGAACAGTTAGTGTCTAACAAGAAGGACTGTGGTGATGATGGACACTTTAACATTTTACATGTATGGACATTTAACAACATTCATGGACATTGGTCTCACCATATGGACCGATATATATGTGTATTTTTTTGTATCTTAACTGTTGATTCTCTGATATGTGTTGGTGATTTCAATGGTTTTGTTAAATCCTCTAAGGTGAATGCTGTTGTGATATAGGGCTATACAAGAATATATTGTATTGTATTGTATTGTATTGTAATAGCCCTGGTGTAATATTATGACTCATATCAGACAATACATTTTTCTGTGATTCAACTGGGCTGACTGGAAACACCACATGGGTAACAAGAAGATAATCGAGAAATTAGACAAGTGCTGCATGTTACTGTGCTAGAGCAGACAATCCAGTCCTGACAATTTGTGTCTAACTTTTTGACGCGTTTTGTGTGGGGGTGATACACAGCCAGGGAGGTGGGATGAAACCTGTCAGGTTTGGTGGTAAACTTTGACTCAGATATTTCAAATGTCAAGGCATTTGTTCTTTACAATTCTGTCTTAGTGGTGCACAGAATTGCCAGCTAATCAGAATTTGTGTTGGATCTGTCAAACAGACAGCGGTAATTGATGGGATTTGATGCCAGCATTATTCAGGCTGATTGACAGGAGTGGAGGAAGCACAGAGATTGGCATTTTTCTTGCTTAGTAAATAACAAGCAATGCATTGGCTTTGCACAATGTGTTATAGTCACTTTGATGATTATTTCATTTGGCAACTTCTCAACACTCCAATCGATACTGGCCTTAGACTTCCAGCTTCTTTGTTTTGGCCTTATCTTTACTCACTTAAATAGTGTCATCACAAGTGAAGCTGTATCCTCCTCACTTATGCCTATGCTGACATATTTACCAGGCCACCCTGAGGCCTAATTGAAATGAAGTTAGGTGACCTTTGGGCTGCCTATAAGGCCCTGCTTGTTCCACTGGGCGCTCAACATATATCATTTGCTATAGCCTCATAAATCAGCCTGTTGAACTGGGATGCAATGATGGCCCCGACCTTTCTCATGACATTTCCAAATGGCCACATCCTCTACCTAGGATCATGACGGCATGAAAGGCATCCGGCCATGGTATATGAAGATGAGAACAAGGACTGGCTCAGCTAGCACAGGACTGGAAATGAAGCATGTATGTTAGCAAATGCCATTGGAAATTGACATGGTTTGTCAAAAATGCTTTACTGAGTGAGTGATGGCTTCAACAACCAGTGGTGCACAATATCCAACCAAAGGTGAGGGACAAATACATTTAATATTTGTGTTAATGTTTCTCTAATAAACACTGAAGCTATAACAAGGTGTAAATGACGCATAGTATGAACAAAATATGGCCTCATGATTGATGAAGTGTCTTTCTTGAGAACATAAGAGCAGCTTTCCGACATGTGGAGGACTTAGTGTAATGTTGAATTGCATGCAACTTGGTTCTACAATTATTGAAAATAAATCTTTTATGCACACAAGTGTTTTTCATTTTCTAAGGAGGCAATCACAGAGGCTATTGTAAAGCATGTTTCATCACCAAGGCCAGGTGGTTTTACACATTATTCTCTGCAGCTCCCTTTGAACAGGGGCCCAACTGTACTCATTCTATGCAAATGCAACAGAAGCCGCTATCCTCTGTTCTGGTTCGGTTCTATGTATAGACCAGTGTGTGTGTGTGTGCGTGTATGTGTGCTGAGGGGGAAGCAGTAAAGGTCCACTCATGACAAGCCTACTGGGAATGGGAACATCTGGCAGACCGGCTGCTCCTCTGGTTAACATGCTTCTCCTCAGTGGCCCCCGATGACACACTCCCAGGTACCACATCCACACGCGCCCATGGACACAAACACATATGGACACAAGTAAGTCAGGTGTGTCCACATATGTAGGCTACAGAGCACACAAGACCCCAAAAAGCTGTTACCCACTGCCCTCTATACTCTCATTCTCCACTCTCAAACAAATGGCTGTCCATCATGAGACGCCGTTATCGAGCATGCGTGAGGACGAGCAGAAGGCCGATCATTCACGGGATGATGGTAAAGAGCGACTATGACCAATTTGCACCAGATGCTCAATAGACCGGGTTTAGGCCTCCTTATGGCTGGTGGGAAATGTCATGTTATTGGCAAGGTGAAGCGGTGCTCTGCTCGAACTGGCTCACTCACTTATCCTTCTTCCTCATTGTGTCGTGGTGTTCCCTGTCTGTATGCATTGCTCATTAATTCAGTCAAACAAGTTTATAGCAAGTCATCAGTCATTTATCAGCTGGCTTCAGGGACATTCTCTCCACCTATAATAGGTGGAGCCATGCAAACTACAACAGTTTTCTTATGTTATCTCAGGAGGTCATGTTACTATTGTGAGCTTGTCGGGAAGCCAGAGAAAGAGTTATTTTTTTTGTCTGAAAGGTTAAGTCACTTGATAAAAGTGGCACAAGTCGTACTAGAATGATTGCACAATGCCTGCAGGGCTGCCATTTGGCGCCCTAGGCGAGATTTTGGACTAATAACTCTGAGCTCTCCTCTTCTTCCTGCATGCACACATGAGCGCCATGTGTTTGCAGATTCTACATTTTTTTTCTGAGGATATGTGCTGACATTTGAATGTTTAATCTTAGAAACAATCATAATAGACTTATATAGTAATTTTATAGTTGGTGCTGTCGACATTGCCCTCAACAATCACAAGGGAATATAATTAGCAACTTTTGTACTTTCTTTGCGTTGGACATGATTCTAAAAACATGAGGATAAGAAACAGCTTTATTATGCAAACAATAGATCCACAATAGCAATAGCACTGACTAAAGTAAGACTCATTGATTCCAGGGAAATATTAGTGGACTTCTGTTCTAGATTGTTTTGTGGAGTACCATTAATGTCATCAAATGGTTGTTTACTTTTAGAGGTGCATATTTAACAAGACGTACCTCATAAAAATATAATAACTACTTCTTTATTAATTAATTGATATAAATAAATCACATTAATCCATGGCCCCACTGTTGCAATAACGAGCACACACTCATTCACCCCCAGCTTTTGTACATGTTTTCTGTGGGGGGAAACAGGAGCACCCGGAGGAAAGATATGCAGACCCAGGGAGAATATGCAAATCCCACACAGATAGGCCCTGTCAATATTATTTAGAAGTAGTAAAAGCAACACCTATCCATTTATTTTTATTACTGACCAGTTTGTCATTACAATATTGACCCAATTTTAAATGTTCTTCTTTATAACAAGACAAGACACTTCATTAAAAACCAGCACAAACATTACTGATTCAATCTGTTTTTTTCAGTCATCAGAAAAGTTTCCTCAATTATTGATTATTAAAGAAGAAATATAATGCAGAATTTTTGACCATTTACTTAGTCATTTCATGTTTTAGAATGTGAAATTACATCTTAAGTTTATAAAATGAAGTGCTGAAATTAGTATGAAGGGTAAAATAATATGTCTTACTGTAACTTGACAGTAACTTTTTCTTTTTACAATCACATGACGGCAAAAGAAAGCAATAATAACATGACTTCACCCGAGAAACTAAAATATGAGCACTACTTTAGTTTTAAGAAAGTCATAAAGATACAATGACACTAAGACATGACTGAGGCAGGAGCTTCTATACTAAAGGGGCGGAGTGCCAGAAGTTCCTCATATTAGTGTGGATGGATCTAAAATCAACTCCAGGTCTTTTGATGAGGGAACAATGTTACACCATTGTCAAAATCTCAAATGAGTAGCATATCAAGTTCCCTTTAAAACTCAGTATACAGTATTTGTTGCTTGAGTTAGTAGTGGTACTATCAACATTTTTACTGGTAAAATCATGGGGTGCCATAACTACACATCTCCATTGATCTTGAAGAACAATTCTGGAAGAAGTCACTCCGCTGCCGGACTGTCCCTGTCCAAGAAATACAGACAAAAACTCAGTAGCTGTCCTTCACCACTCAATGTAATGGCTTTGCTAATGATACCAACTCAGTCTGGGAGAGCTCTCATCCAGACACCGCTAGCCCTATGGCAGTTACTCCACGGCCATGATACGCTCCTCCAGATATCAATCCCACCAGCTCCCGACACTGTCACCGTGGTGCCGTTACAAAAATGGATAATTAGACCAAAACTATGAGCACGCACGTTTCATAGAGGCAAATAAAAACTTTTTGAATCCCTCCAAAACACTCCAGAGTTATTGCAAGTGTTTACTTTCTCAGTCCGAGAGAGACGCACTATCGATTTTCTTTTTTCAGAGAAATAATACCATTGAAGAAAGACACATAAATAAAAAGAGAGAGACGTGTTAGAGCAAAGAGGAAGCGAGGAAGAGAAAACTGGCCAGACATTACGAGTGCCTTTATTGATAATGTAAAAAAGAAATCTCAATATGTTTAGAATGTTTGTCAATGTGAATGTACAAATTAAAGTATTTTCTATATCTATTTTCAACACAAGACTTAGATGAGACTAAACGTACCTACGGTTTGGATAAAGAGAAGAACTGAGATAGAAAAACAAATAATTAGCTTTCGTTTTTGAGTCAAAAAAAATCGTTGGCACAAGTAAAAAGAATTTAAATGAAGAAATATATTTTTATCTGCTTTGAAACACTCTGTGAGGTTGCTGCTGTGGTGCTCAAGTTAGCTTAAATTGTGTTATTAAAACCATTCTTGCCGTGGAAAAATAAACATTGGCTCCCAAATATGCATGAACTTGGAATCAGAAATTGATACTCTTTTTTTAGGGGTTAGATATTCTATGCTAACTTCTACCGTTGTTTTTAAATTAGTGATCATGCTATACAGTTAAGATATTAAGGAAAAACTACAGTACATATTAATTATATACATGTACGTGGAACATAGCATCCCACCTCTACATTAAGAAACACATTACTGCCAAGTGATTAGATACATAAATGTAAAGCAAAGGAGTGCTGAAGAGGCCGAGGAAAAGCACAGCAGCTGCACTGATTGGGATCTGACGTGACAGGAAATGAACTTTTAATGAAGGGCGGCATTGCGAGAAAAATCAGCCATACCCTACAGAGATGGCATCAAATGTGTATAAATGACAATGGTGTTGGCATTGCGGGGGAAGAGAGAAAGCTGGGGGAACTGAGTGATTCTGCATGTATTTTTTTTTTTTTTTTTACTTAAAGCAGATAGACAGGATGAAGGAATAAAAACAAGGGTGATAGGTGTGTGTGTGTGTGTGTGTGTGTGATGGGGCAATGGCTGTTATGATGTACGCTCTTGGGAGAGACAGACAGCGAACGACAGGGCGAAAGGGTTTAAAAGGCATGGCGTCTGTTGACTGGCAGGATGGACGGAGGGGAGCGGGTGTGCAAGGCTGTGTATGTGTGTATTGGAGGCTGGGCGTAGAAGGGGGGGTTTAGACGTTTTGCGATGGTGGAGCGTGACAGATGTGGCAGAACAAACCGCTGGTGACTCACGGCCCTTCCCTCCTTCGTTCGCGACGCTGATCAGATGCGCCCGGACAGCCCACCATATGGGATGGCACAACTTATTCATCCAATCACTGCAGCGGTGTTTACAGAACCGGGGGAGACTAGGGGAACGCGGCATGCCCAGCTCTCCTTGTGAGTCTGTGTGAGAGCATGTGGCAGACGGGACGCTCGGAGGGTTCCACTACATGACAGTGAATGGGACAGGAAGTGAAGAGGCCGAACAAGCAGAAGAAATAATCTGATCAGTCTCCAACAGGAAGAGAGGTTCTGTTCAAAACAAGCACTGGGGCACAAATATGAGGGATTACCGAGACTAAGAATAGAACAATAATGTGACATAACACAACGCAGAAGCACTGCACTAAAAAATACTGTACATTTGAAAGACAGTGAAACGAGCAGTACTATGTAGAGCGAGCTGTCCCTTGAACAACCCACCTCCTCCCCATGACCACCCAATGGAAGTATCATTATTCATGTCATTAGCTTCTACCGCCGTCAAGTTCTCATGATCTCTTTTCTGTTCCCCTCTGCACGTGATGCCCAATTACTGCCAGGGTCTAATCGCCAAACCACATCCAACGTTTCATTTTCCAAAATGGACTAGATTATTTAATACCACTCTCTGCCGGATCAAATGGCCTAATTATGCAGAAGCAATATTCTCATGCAAATGTAAGTCAATAAACATAATTCTCTCCAGAATGGCCTACACGTATCGTTCATTCAAATCATTTTAGAGGAGCCAAAAGGTATTAGCTACTCGTAGTTATTTGTCTCTCACAGAATAACATTATAGAAAGGTTGAGCTGACTTCTGGTTATGCCGGGTGTTGTTCTGGTCACATGCCTATTTGCACTTCTATTTCCACATCTCCTTGTGCTGCTGTTCGTCTGAGGTCTGTCTGTCTGCGTAATGTCAACTGTAGACTGTGCTAATGTGTAGGAAAGCACTACAAATATGGTGTCCCACATAATCACATGTGAAAAAGAATAGAGTTTTTAGTGATGTATTATGTACACTACAGTATCCATGAAGAGGAGGCCATGAATTGTCAGGAAACATTATTACTCCAAATTATGCGTCATGTATATCAAGACAGAATAAAATACTTCTATATTTTATCGAGCGCCCGGTCCTTTTTCAAACCCTGCACTTTTATGTGGATATTTGTGTCTGTTTTCTTGATTTTTGTGAACATAAGTTGCTTAGGTTTGAAATAAATAAATTATTTAGTTTAATTAATTTGCCAAACAATTATCACTAGAAACATCAACATGAAGAAGAAAAACATGTAGCAGTGGAGTATTGAGTTCAATTAACAGTCGTGAGCAATGTTACCAGCAGCTCCTCACAGGCTAAGAGTATAATGTTCCCCCCAGTGACAACCCTGGTAACATAATAATAATATCCTCCTTAGTTGTCCTAGAAAGCGAACAAAGACAAAAACAGCAGCAATTGAAATATGCAGGGAAAGCTAATAATCTAATAATAGCCAGATTGTGTATTCTCATGTGGAAAAAAAGTAACATCGGTCTCTCAAATGACACAGATGTGCAATGAGACATTAAAGCAAATGTATAAATAAAGGATTTCTGGAGTATAATATTGTAATAATCACAAGTGTCTTTTTCTAGGCTGCAATAAATAGAGATTAGGGCTAAGCTTTGCGAGGTGTAAGGCCTTGGCGAATTGAGCTCCTGACATACTGGGAACAGGAATAGAAACACACATAATCTTAACAAACCCAGATATTTTTGTGAAGTTAAAAATGTCTCTTTTTTTCTGTTTTTTGCGGCTTGGCAAGAGGCATCCTAAACCCCTTTGATAAGGTACCCAAACTACAGCCCGCTCCACTGAAGGCAGAACCAATTTGCTTAACTTGAAAAACATGTAGTGGCCCGGACCGATAAAACAGTTTGTCCTGCGCTGTGGCGGCTGAAGATATTGTTATCCACTTTGCTGTCGTGCCACACCGCCATCACGCGCAGTGTTTGCAGCGACAGATAGCGATCATCGAAGGGTAATTTGTGGATTATGGCGGAGGTGCGGTGTAATCACATGCTTTTAGCGACTGAAGCAAAAAGCCCATTCAGAATACATAAAAGTGAGTGAAGGGATTTGAGGTGTTCTAGCTGTTGTTTGGCCCCCAACAAATTTGAATAATAATTGTGTCACTATTCTGGAAGTTCAGCCTACTGGTTCACATGCAGTTATTGCATTAATATATGCATTTACTCTATAAGGGTTTTCATTTCTCTCATCATCATCCTCAATCTAATTCAAGTTCAATAATTCAATGTATTTTTGTATAGCCCTAACTCACAACAGCAGTCGTCTCAGAGGACTTTACACTGTTGTCGGTTCCTAACAACAGATCAGATAATCAAAGAGTTCGAACACAGAAAATGCAGGAAAGCTAGGAGTCATCAGTCCATAGAAGATGAATGATCAATGTCAATAAATGTTCTTAAATGTCCCGAATCATATCCCTAGACTCAAAAACCCAGTGAGAAAAAGTGAGAAATCTTTTGGATGCGATAGTGGTCGGCTTCGACAGACGGACAGGCTATATATAAGATAATAAATATTCATACAATTCACCACATAAAATATATATATTCACAAAATATAATAATATAGCACAAAGCTAGACTAAAAATAAGCAGTGCATGTTAACTAAATGAAGAATAAAATACTGTAGGAAAGAAATATGCATTCATCTGTAGATAAATCTACAATAAAAGTGCAATGATATGGAGGTATCATCAGCTCTACGGGTCTAAATATTCACAGTGATGAAGAAACTATGAACATGTTAGCAGCATGAGGTGCTAAGCTAAAGGTGACTAAGTAAAGTGACAATGGACACATCTGGCCCCATACTGCACATTCTGACATTAGTTCACCGATGCATGATATGTGAGGTCAGGTCAGCAATGTTCTTATAGACTCCCAGAGGCTCCCATGTTTTGTTTTCTCCAACTGAAAGACTGACTTGCTTCCCCAGCTTTCATTTTGTGGCATGGAATATTTCTGTGTACACAATGCTAGCTTAATGGACATTTACATTACTGTTTATCTTTGTATGCTTGCAGGTGTGCAGGTGTAAATATTCTTGATTGTGTGCGATTCTTTGTTTCCATTGTCTGATCCATTTTTATTGGCATAAGGACAGTTGCTGTCTTCATGCAACTGTCCACTGCCTGGACATTTTTTGAGTCAAGGACACTATTGTCTTAAAGACTTTCTATTTAGAAAATAGTGAAAAATAAAGAAAAAGAAAAAAAACAAAGAAAGAATGGTCATGCGCTAACTCCAGATAATAAATGTTGCCATCCAAAGCCAATAATAGTGTCTATAATGAAATCAGTGGAGCAGAAAAGAGGCGCTCTTTCATTTCCTTACGCAGGGCCGAGCATTTTGTACATCCCATTATTCATCAGGTCGGGCTGCTGATAACTGTGCCATTTGCATCTGAATCAAGAATACCTTATAACCCCCCACCCACCTCTTCCATGCCCCGTTTAGAAAAGTGCTCCCATGCAAATGAGATGACCTAAAAAGAGCAGCTACTATGTCTAGTTCAGACCTGGGCACATTGTGGCATGGGGGCCACATACGGCCAGGATCACGCTTCTATCAGGCCACACAGCTGTTTGTGTTTCTAAACTCTGTGATGAGGTAAAGCTGCACCTCCACAAAGCGCTCACTTCTGTATCTGTGACTGATCTTTGACCTTACTCCTCTCTGTCAGTGTCAGTCTGCACATGTTGAAATATGACATGCACAAGCCAAATATAGTACTGTTCAGAATTTTAAATGATAAATTAAAATTCAAAACTCCTAAATAACTTCTTTAAACTGATTTTTTTTTATGAATGGGTCTTAAATAGATGTATACATATTTGATAAAAAAAAGCTTAATGGTTAAAAACAGCTTCTGTATCATCCTCTCTGAGTTCAACCGGGGCCTCTGCATTTGACTTTAGAAGTTAGCTGATTCAGTTTTGATTCGGGGCCATGGTTTACACTAGCTCCTGGAGGACCAATGGGACTGCTCCTGCACAAACTGCCTATCCAAAGGATTGCTTACTTTTGAAGGTAAGTGCGTTTGCAACAAGCTGTGCAAAATGATGTAGATATTAGGATTGTCTCGCTATAACTGTATGTTTTTTTGTGTGTGTTTTTACCTGTTAGCCACATCTAAATGTCAATGATGATTACTTAGCACTTAGCAATAGTATAAAAATAAACGTATTTGATCACCACTAGTTTCAGGTTGTATTATATAGATTTGATTTCACAATGGGTATGAAAACCGCAATGTAATCCTCACTAACTGTTTAATTCAATTTGGACTTTCAGAGTTTCAAAGGGCTCACACCCACGCACAGCAGAAAACCATTGAACATCACCCTCATCTCGGGACTTCATTGAGCAGGAGCTGTGGACCAGATATTCACTGAAATTAAAAGCAATTCAAGTTACAATCACCTATAATACAGATGCAATATTGCTTAAAAAATGTACGTACTGGTATGATATATTTAGAAGTACTACTGTTGTCCCTGGTCGATGTTAGTGACTTTACCAGGCTGAATGCATGGCCAGACAAGAGATGCTAATCTAACAAAAACTTCCTCTCCTGCTGTTTGCACTGGTTTTGTGTGATAGCTTAGGCATTTTCCACAGACAGTGTACCTTCTGGTTTAATGTGCATGATCACCAACATCATAAAAACTATTTTCTGAAGATCTGACACACAATAGAAATTATGTAGATGGTGTAGATTATCATTCATAGCTGACTATGTGAAAGTAAGAAAATCACCCCTTTCTGAAATAACTGCAATTTTTCATCACAAAACACATGGTGTTAACAGGCCTTGAATAACAAGTAACAAACTGCTTCTTGTAGAATATGTGTTCTTACTATATCTCACAGTGCCCTTTTTGCCTGACATGGCCCATTTCTGTGAACAAAAGCTAGGACAAGAGTGTGTCATACAAAATGGTGAATAATCGTGGCTGTGATTTTGCACAGAAATTGTCCAATGCCTCACAACTGCTGAACAGAGAGGTTCAAAGGCACAAGTCTCCTCTTTTTAGAATCCCTCCTGCCAGTCGGGAACATACTGCGTGATATTTGTGATCAATCATCGCCGGAGAAAGAAAAGATTGCACGGCCTGGAAAATAATAAAAAAGATGCTATCCATAAAGTGGCAATGTGTTGAGGGATGAACTCCTTTGAGAACCGTAGCTGCAACAGACGATTCACAGCACATGCTGGACTGACACAGACAGACAGGGTGAAACCAAAATGGAGTTAGTCCTTAACCGCACAGCAGGGCAAAGAAACGAGAGATATGGGAGATGTGGTAAAATAATTATAACAAAATGGCCAAGGAAGTAAGATAATGCAGTGCCACTTGGAGAATTCTTGTATTGTGAGACAATAAATTATATGTTCCTCTCTTGAAATGAGCACACTTGCAAATGCCAGAGGCCAAGTGAGTAGCGAGACTGGGGGAATGGGGGCTCTTTGTGTACGCAGACTTTAGGTCCTGGCCATTAAATAAGCTTGCACTGCAGAGGTGAGCTGTATTGACAATGATGTATGGGAGAAACACAATCCATAGCTGTTATGAATTGGTTGGCTCGAGTGCGGACAATACATACACACAAACATACACTCACACACACATAAAGAAAAGAACCTCAGCAATGGACAACACACAATCAGCCGTCAATAGTTTGTGCCGTGTCCCCAGACTAATTTGGTTTTCTTTGCAGGAGATAAGATGATTAGGAGTCCAAACACTAAATGCAAAATGATATGTCACCTCTTGCAGGACTGGACACAACATTTAGTTCTGCTGCGTCACTGTGCTTCAGCTTTCTCTTTGCCGACCTCTCCTCATCACCTGATGCCACCTGGATTCCTCTTTTCATTCTGCAACCTTGTTGCATCTCAGATTAGGCAAGTATTATTGAAATACAGCTCAGACAGGTATTATATGAAAAATCTCTAGCACGCCTAAATTGTTTTGTTTTCGACTAGACATCAAAGAAGTTTGTATTATATAATCGTTTACTAAATTAGTTTGTTTTCGTTCGTCAGTGCTCAATGGAGATGATTTGAGTCTTTCATGTCATACTTCAATCTAGGGAATATGCATATTCTGATAAAAGCATAGAATGTTTTTTTCAGTGCATTCGGCAAAGAACAATCGGCAAAGAAGATTAAATAATGGATTTATAGCCAGAGCAGTATCACAACTGTGTCATACAGTGCACTGGTGATCCAGGACCACTGAGAAGTCACTGAGAGGTAAAGTCACTGGGGTAGGAGATGTGTGAAGAACACATGTGAATTATGAATGTCAGGGTTTAATTATGGATGGGTGGGGCATCATCAATGCCTCAGATAGGGTCCTGAGACACATGGCTGTATACACAGCGGTGGCACCAGTGCAAACGTCTTTGCAAGTCACACAGACTGTTTAATTATGTCAATGGCCCAAGTGGGCCTTTGTTGCATGTGGACATGTTGGATGTCTTCAAATACTAGTCTAAGTTGCATATGATCCACTCAAGTTATGGAAAACTGTGCTCTTGTCGACATAAAAGAGGCAAAATGATCTTAAGAAAAGCAATTAAATTATTAAGGATGCAGCAGGATGGCTGTGGGTGGTGGCAGTGATATCCAACATTAACGGAAATCAATGAAAACAGACAACCATGCACTTCTGCCAAACCTTTATTTGGTAAAACTACACAGTAGCAGTTTGTTATCTAGTTTACAAATTAGAGTTTGGTAAATATAAACAATTGATAGACTTTAGATTATGAACATTGTCTGGCCATGCACCTGGAGGTCTAGAGGATTGTAATGGGCCGAGGCACAAACAAAAGCTGTGGGTGCCAAAAGGAAAGGCCAAAGGTTGAGAAGTGATAGCAGGCTCCCCGGAGTGTGCAGACAGGGCTGGTGGCATGACTAAGGCAGAAGCACAGAGACCATGGTGGAACTAACAAGGGGCGTGCCGCGGGCTGCATGGGAAAGAGACAACCCCATTGAGGGAGAATGATGTTGCAGACACCAGTAGAGCTTTGCTGCGGTGGGCATTTGACCCCTCGAGGTGCATGGGAGTAGTGGGAGGATTAGTCAAAATGGGGCTGCTCCTGCTATTGTGGCAGTCGTGACACTTAACCCTGTGCAGCCTGCAGTCATAATTGAACTTTTAGTGAAATTGCTGACTCCCCACCAACTGAAAATGTCGTAAAAACCACCAACTCTACACGATTGAAGATTACATCACACCCAATCTTTCTACACAAAGTTTTTCTGAACAAGTTTTTGCTGTAATTTAAGACAATGAGTATAAATCTGTGTGTTTTTTTTCATATTATATTGCCCTGGAAACCAAGGAACCAAAAACACATACAAGATATTATAATATAGTTGTATCAATTTTATTAATATTATAAAACATTATATTATATTGAAATGTTTATTAATAATTGATGTTGTTATTGATTCATTGATGCATTGATTGTTAATGTTATTGCTCCATGAAAATATTGTTATAATTGTGTGTACTGTTTTCTAAATGCAGTGAACTTGAGCTTCTATGTTGAAATAGAAAAAAAGCCTGAAAAGTGTGGGTATGAATTGAAAAGTCTCACGGTATAGCAGAACAAAGGCCAGGCCAGTGTCCGTTGGAGTTCTCAGAGCAGGCCCTAGGACATCCTCCTGCTCTATTCAGCCACTCCTACTGAAACATTCAAAGCCTTCCTTCCAAAGGGCCAAACTTTTGTTCCTCTACAAAGGGTCCGACAAGAGGTTCTCCCATAGACCCAAGCCCCGTTCCAAATCAGATTATTTCCACTGAAATCCTCCTTTCTCCACCTGCCAGTTAACTATGTCACTGCCATTGTGCCACTCAAGAAAAAGCTCTCCATTTTGGAATAATGGAGGCTGGAAGTGTATTATTGCTGTTACTTCCATTTATTCAAAAAGGAAAGCAGAAAAGACCACCCCTCCCCCATCCCACTTTCACTATTTCTCATATATTTTTCTTTGAAGCAAAATCTGGGCCACATGCCCCACAGGAACGCAAAGTGCTTTAATTCATTCGCACCTTTTCTCTCTGGCTGCCATCTCCAAGGCCTCTCTTTATACCCAGAAGTGATTTGTTCAGGCCGGACCATCAAAGCAATTATGGCAGCGGCCTGCTTCCTTTTTAAAAAGCCTGATGAGTGACAACAGCAGGGATGGTGTGCGGGTGGAAGGGCACTTGGCTCCAATTTATTTGATCTGGAAACATTTCTCCTTCATTGGCATCCACTCAAGTAACACAACACAAACAAGCTGGATAATATTTTGTGTGACTTGCCGTTGTATATTAACATGGAAACAAACTCAATGCTAAAGTAGATACAGAAAGAATAACTCCATGTAATCCACAAAGTTCTATAATTACATATATTCATGGTGGCGACTTGTGTATGACCTTTCCAACTTCCATCAATCATACAAACTTCTAAACGGAAACTCTCTAATGTTTTAAAATGAAGTACAGTTGTTGTGAATCACTTTATGGACCTCACGATTCAGAGTAGGCAACTTTACTACTTTTACAAGACAAGGAAATATGAATTATATTGCCTTGTGTTCACTATTTACATTGCAATACACTTCTTTGAATGGTTGCATAAAATGAAAATACTCTTTTACTCTCTACGTTTAGTCAACAGCTACTTGAGTGATAGTAGTCAACACTTTCAACAACATTTATGGACATTAATCAACACTTATAGGGGCGACAGTGGCTCAATTGGTAGAGCTTTTGAGCTTGAAGGTTGGATGGATGGATATCAACACTTATGGACATTAGTCATCTGCCCCTTATGGACCAACACCAGTGTTTTTTTTCTGTTCTATTTCTTGTGTACTTCTTTGATTCTCTAATCTGAGTTGGAGAATTCAAAGTCATCTGAGATATCTACTGTCGTGATATAGTGCAATACAAGATTAAATTGAATTCAATTGAAAGAATAGTTACTTTCCAGAGGCTAAGGCGATCGAGCTGTACAGTGTAGGTGATCTATGCCAGAGAATGCCAGCTATGTAACTGAATCTTGAAAGCCATGGCAGGCAGTGATGTGAAGCAATTAATGTAATGGACATGAAAGACAGTGCCATCTTTGGGACTAATGAGAATGTCTTATATTACAGCTCAAATGTACGGGGTCGCCAAGACTCCTATCATTACGGCCTGTAGGAGGATGGCTCACCACAAAGAGGGATCCACCATAAATGGATAATGTGGGCTGGAAGAGCAGTTCATGGCGCCACTGAGCCTGATATCCATCCAGGAGTAATCATCCTGCCCTGACTGACGCCCCGATCATTGGTATGGATGGAGAGGAATCAGAAGCATTTAAAGAAAACTGTGCATTAGACCTAGAGACAAGGGGCAGCGGAGAACGACGGAAAATGAAGTTTGATAGGAATTAGTCGGAGCTTAGAGAAGTAAATAGGTAGCAAGCAGGAAACGTATACGCAACCCAAACCTCTTGAGTCATGGTTCTAAATATATACAAGTTCTTTTCCTGTGCTTATAAATAAATTATGCTTTGAAAGACGAAGATAAGCTACCTCAAAGCAGGGGTACCTACCTTTAATTAATTTTGCAAACAGCTTGGGGCTGAGAGCTGATTGGCTGGGTGAGGGTGGTGGTCACTTTTATATCAGAACAAGCTGGTCTAAAGATGCGTTAGAACAAACAAAAAAATGGCATGTGAAAACTGGTGATAGAAACAAACCTTTTAGGAGCCAGGAACTTGTGACATGGATTTTATGATATTGTTCTGTTGCGTTGGTTTGAAAGTTAAATACTGAATATCTTTATATAATATCAGTAAGGATCACCCATAATGTTACAAAAATAACCAAAAAGGAAAATAGCAAAGTACAAAATTATAGAAACCTATATATTGACAGTTTTAAGTTGTAATTCTTTATACATCCTAAAGTAAGATAGAAATATATCAAGTGAAATAGTTCGGAGGCCAATCAGCGTTGAGGAACCATTATACATACATATGTATAAGTGATTGTCCTTGAAAGTAAACATTTGTTATATTTGTAACGAGTCAGTGCTTGATAAATGCCAATGAAAGTCCAAGAATAACTGGCGTTGAGGTCCTGTTTTCTCAATTCATGAAAAATACGAGTTTCACTTACTGTAGATCGACCGTGTTCAAGAGGAGATGACAAAGCGTAGTATACAGATGGTCATAAAACGGCATGACACAGTGGCTAATCAGTCTAGAGTCGCTTCCCTTTCACAAGCTGTCATCTTTGCCATCAAGCCATCACAACTCCACGCCTCTCCCCCTCTCATTGACTGATTCCCCTGTTCAATTATTCAGCCTTCATAAGCAAGAGCCATCTATCCAGTGTGTATGCAGCCCAGCCAGTAAAATAATGAAAGGTCTGCTTCTTCAGCCATATTGAGAGTCATAAAAGTTTTACAACTGGCAAAAGAAAAATCAATTTTGTAGACAGACTGTTGCCACTAAACTGTAAACATGTTAATGGTGGTACAGAGGGAGTTGAGAATTTTTAATCATGTGGAAGGCCTTGAAAATTGCTGGGTATAAAGAAATCTCAGGCTCTTTCACTAATCATAAAACGTGGTGGTGTACAGGAATAGGCTAAAGTGTAGAGGTGTATTGCCTGAATTTAGACTAACGTCCCTGACAAACCGCAAGTGCAGTAAGAGCCACTCGCATCTCTGCGGTAGAGTAGGCTTGCATCTTGCAGTAAGCGTTCAAAACTTGCTATTCAGAAGCAAAATCAGATGTATGCTTCTTCTCCTCATAGTCTAGTGGGCTTGTTTTTGTCAAACGCTGACCAAAGTGACCAAGTGTTATGAGCATGTGAAGATGATCTAGTGTCAAAGATCATTAGCACAAGAATATTTGGATTGAAAGATCTCAAAGGCTTAATTTAACCAATAATGTGCAACTGATATTGCAGAATCTTTTTCTGCAATATCAGTCCTGGACCCAGACAGGAGGGGTGGCAGGGTGGTTGGGGAGGGGGTTATGGAGGATTATAGTACATTTTAGGAGTAGGAGAGACCATGAAAAATCCACACATAAAGGCCTGGAGGCTGATATGAACCCAGGACTTTTTTGCTGTTAAGATAGCTCACATTCATTTATTAAGTTCACATTGTAAGATGAATTACAGAAGTACATAGACTTTTGAAAAACATTCTAATTGTCCTAATTTCACCAGTATTATATCATGTTTCATACCATGTAATAAATAATGTATACAATATACACTTTATGCATAAAGTTGGATAATTGGCCAATCAAAAAAGAATTGTTGACTATTCAAGTACTAAAATAATTGTTAGTGAGCGTCTTACTTGGGACTTAAAGATTAAGATACCCTTTATTCGTCCCACAATGTGAAAAAATAAAATAAAACAAAATCCCAACTTGCACTAGTCATTTAAAGCACAACATTTTTTATCTTTATACTTTAACAGAACTGACTTTAAAGAGGGGTAACTGTGACTAATACAGTGACACGGTATTCACAGCACGATGAGGATTCAGGAGCAACAGGCTGAGCTGTACACACCCACAGTCAAAAGAACCCTGCTGCCTCCTTGACCACTGCACAAACCACGCTGCACATCACAGCTTCAGACCACACAATCTGTCCTGGAGCAGCAGAGTGACCCCAGCCATGGAGAATCAAAAAGTGGGAGTGGAGGATCGAGGAGGAAAAAAGAAAAATAATAATGATATAGAGGTAACGCAGTGTGGAGCGCCTCTTTTCTCAGCTGGCAGTGGCTTCAGGGTGAAGATGCTACCAACTCAGCAACCTCCACTCACTTTGTACTAATGCGTGACCCATAGTACTGCTGCTATGACAATCTCATGCTCCCCACATCAGTCAGTTTACAATATTTAAATAGCATGTCTAGTATTATGTCAATACTTGTTCCTTGGTTCAGATCCTGGTTGTCTATAGGGCCTTTCTGAATGGAGATGGCATGTTCTCTCTGTGTCTGCATACAGTAGGTTTCCTCCTGTTTCCCCTACCATTAAAAATACATGTGCAATAGCTCCCATAACGCTTTAAACAGTTATTTAAGACTGAACTACATTTTTCCTGTCATTACGGTATGGTGGATTCCATGTAAAGCGAGTTTTTTGTCTGTAGGAAATATGTGTCCACCCTTCTGCATGACACTATGGCCACTCAGAGGAGTGGTCATAGCAAGAGGCTTTTATCACTGCCCTGCCGAACGGAATGTTTTAAGAGATCCTTTGTTCCTTCTGCTGTCAGACTGTACAACAGACCTGGCTGAGTTTTCTGCTGCTGGACACCTGAATTTCTCCCACGGGGGATCAATAAAGTATCTATCTATCTATAGGGGGAGCTCCATAGGACTCAGAGTCACATATTCTGTCAATTTATACTGACTTGAGCCATCACATTGACTGCATCTCTATACCGTTGTCATTGTTCATACGCAAGTAAAAGGACATTTTAGAAATGATGACATAAAATATGTGGCTGTTGCCATGACGTCTTTTCCTTGCCTCAAACAGGTAGTTATTGTTGTAGACAATCACCCCTTAGCTTGGGCACAGACAGATGGATGGACAGATAGATATTCCATGTTTTTTATGCAACACAGTGGCTGAGTTTCGCTTCTCAGCAAGAAGGTTCTGAGTAAGTTAATTAACTCAAGTAATTCCAGTTTACAAATTTCCACATTAAAACTATGTACAATAGTTCAGGATGAATGAGTGAGTGGTTGTGGGTGTGTCTCTGGGACAACTGATGGAAAATAGCCCAAGGCTAAAATCTGGAGTAATGTGTTTATTAACATGTTAACATGTACTGTCCCAACCAAATAAACAATATATGTATACATTTATACCGACTAATCTAAATCTACTCAATGTTCAGGTTGAGAACATTGTGAGTAAGAGTACCGTTTTCGGACAGTTTCTAATGGTCTGTTACAAATAGTAGAAGTATTTATAATAAGAAGCTGCATACTGTTTTGGGAATATATGACTGCATATGTCGGTACCATGGCAAACCGTCTATTTATAAAACTTGCCGCATTAGTCAGGTTCTTAGGGGAGTTACATGATAATTTATGGAATTCATTTCTTTCGGAATGTTGTGTTCTCCTCTTGTTTATTCCTCCTCCTCGTTGCTGCTCCTCAGCATACAGTTTGGATTCATTTAAATAGCAGTTGTGGCTGTAGTGGGGAATATTCCCTGTCACCGCGTGCTGCCAATCAGGACGCATCAATGTGGGCAGGTGCGAAAAGTGTGAAGTGTCACGGCTGATATCATTATTCCACAGCTCACAAAAGGGGAATAAACACTGTTGAGATTTGCATTCACACTTTTAGCCACAGTGAAGCAGGCACAAGGATAATGGTAAATATGTATGATTTTCAAGATATGCATTTTATGCAACAACTGCAAAATTTCTATTCGCCTAAACTGATTCTTAAATTATTTAAACTGATTCCATATGCATTGAGAATGGGAAGTGCACATACCATGTCTAAAATAACTGATATAAAAATACAATTTTACTTTTTAAAGGGGGGAGACAGTGGCTTAGTTGGTAGAGCAACAAACGTATAACCGAGAAAGGGAACCTCTAAGATTTGAAGATACACAAAAAAATGCTTCATTCTATCTGGGTCAGGGGACGCTAGTCTGGCATATTAATGCTGTTTGGCTGCTCTCTAACCCAGTGGTGGGCAAACCCCGGCCCGTGGGCCAGATGCGGCCCTTTGGATGCTTCTATCAGGCCCCTGAGCCCTCCTCAAATTATATAGATTAAGATTAAGATCAAGAGAGATTCGGATTGAGAACATTTATTCATCCCACAGTGGGGTAATTTCAGTTTAAACATCATACAATCCCCCTCTGTGCTGTGTGCAGAGCTATTTTATTCATATAAAGTTTATAAACCATACATTTATGTTTTAAAATGAAGCCTGAGAAAAACATTGGAATATCAGTCGGCTGTCGGGATCCGGACCTAATTTCCAATGTGGCCCTCAGGAGGAAAAGTTTGCCCATGTTTGTTCTAACCAAACAAATGGTCATCCACAACACACAAGCCAGTATGTTCCCTTAACTCAACTTACCACTCATAGATGTTAAATTAGCCACTAAATGAGCAGTTATATTTATTCTGCTATTGACCCCAGATTCACCCAGGAGACCCTTGGATGATTCAATCCAAAAAGAGAATAAGGCAATGCATCCAAAGGGAGAAAAAAACTAAATGAAATTATTAACCAATTCATCTTTGTATTTTCAGGAAATCAGATTTGGAGCAGAGCACCAGCCATCCTTCACTGAACTTGACAGTCATTGTCCACTCTCTCGCAGTGGGACAAAGGTCTCCTGCTAGAATAGTGGTCAAAGGCACTGGCATGACCTTTGCTTGTGGGTAATTAAGCATTGCGACTCCCTTAGTGGCTTACAACAGCCAATATGTCATTGTGAGAATAAACAACAATTACACTTACACTCATTAAGGACTAATTGCATCATTCCATGTAACTGTTGCGAGCTCAGGGACATTTTAATAAAAGGCAGCCTGAATATGCAGCAAAACTCGAAAACCGCATCCCACTATAAAATCAATTTGGAAGGATAAAAAAAAGCAACAACTAAGAAATCTGTGAACATTGAGCATTGAACGGAGCATGCATTTAAAATTCCCGTGGGGGTTTCGGTGGTCAAATATAACTGAGATGCTCTGTGTGCACTTTATGTAGCAGTGAATGGCAACTGGGTAATTTGACCCCCTCTTGAATCTTTCCATCACAGCCTAACCAAATCGATGTCAGAAGAAGGAATAAGGAGTGAGACAGAGATAAAAGCGAGGGAAAAAATAGCCCATATAAACCTTTGGGGATTAGCTCTAAGTAACTTAACGGGCCATATCGCTTTTCCATTATCAGGACTTCAGGAATATATATAAAAACAGAGAACTTGAAACTATGGCACTCTCAACCACATCTTGCATATAGTCTTCCATTTTTGTTTCTACAGCTCTAAGGAACCTCTATGGGTACACTTTAGCTGCACCATGCAGCAGGAGGTCCATCAATAAATAAAGTTGACACAAATAAAAAAATAAGTCAAAGTGAAGAGTCGAGCAAATGGGCATCAGTCAGCAATAGTGATGGAAGCATGTCAGCCGCGATCATACTCTAGTGGAGTGGGAGGGGGTCTGCATGTTTGTGTGTGTGTGTGTGTGTGTGTGTGTGTGTGTGTGTGTGTGTGTGTGTGTGTGTGTGTGCATGTTGCTAAAAAGAGGAATAAAAGTGCTGTTGCGTTTTCTACTTCCTGGAGTAGTTGTTAGCAAGCACTTTCAATAATTGAGTACAAAAGCAAGAAATGCATAACCACTGATAAAGAATGCATATTTATTTATAAAGCTTTAATTAGTAAGATCTCTTTATACCCAAGCGTGGGATTACGTGTACACAGCTTATTCAGCCTCACAGTCCCTAAAAAAAAACAACTTCCTTGGTACTCTGCAGCGAATGGCTGGATCCTTCTACGACATCATTTTGACAACTAAAAATGCTAACGCTAATGCTAGGTTAGGTCCCCATCTTCTCATATGACCTACCTGGTTAAACATGGAATGACATGGAATGACATGGAACAACATCATTGTCATTTAAATAGACTATACTTCTATAAACACTACAAAACACTTAAATTGGAAGTTGATGTCCCTCTATTGCCCTTTTTACAAGGAAAACAAAAAAATGAAAAGCAGAGGGTACCTGTTACAAGTATGAGGAAACAAAATCTTGTCAATGCCATCAGCACACGAGGAAGTACATAGTTTGTACTATGAATGAAAGGATCTTTACTTTAACTAAATTTAAGTTATTGAAATAATAAAACACTTCTGTAATCCATGAAAAATGAAGTGACCAAAGAAGTGCTACATCGCCAAAAGCTTTAGTTAGACTCCATTAATGATTTTTGTGGTTGACATTTACTTTACGGTAACACCACAAAAAAATAATAATAGGGACTGCAAGCACTTAAGCCTATGGTATCACTTACGTTTTAATCTCTTTTATATCACTGTTACCGGCATCGTCTGTATGGATACGTTCACCAGATGAAGCACTGTCTGACACATTTCTTTTCAGAATGTATTTACGGGAAACAGCATTATCATTCATTGCTTCTTTTAGTACACTGGGCTATTGCAGAGGCTGAGACATCTAATGGGGAATAAAATATTAATTTCGGTCCATTGTTTCTGACAGATTGCAGATAGATACTGACATTTCAAATGCAAACATCTGTCAATGTGTTAAATGTTATACTTAAATAGCAGACACAATGTATTAAGGAGGTAAAGGAGGCGAGAAGGCATTGGAGCCTGGCAGCACTTCTTATCGTCAGTGGAGCGCATAACTATACAGGATGGCATCTTATTTCACCGCGCATTATTTGTTCTCTGGCTTATCATCAGTTGGCCCCGCTGTATGCCTAATGAGCTATAAATAAGGTCTAATTTAACCATCGTGAATCGCCCATCCTTCAGCACTAAGCATGATGGTCCGGGCCAAATTCCATTGGAATTATATGAGAGCAATTTTTCAGCCGATGGGATAGACAGCCTCGGCCCCGTTTAGTTTTCACCGGCATTCTTTTGGTTTAAAGCTTGGCAAGTTTATAGGTCTATTAGGAATTCATCAAACAATGAATGATATCAATTTTATTGGATGCATGTGCCCTGGGTAAAAATAAGATAAAACCTTCCATTATGGGACCTCCAAAGCATATTTGCCTTCTGAAATTGATCCAGTATTGACAATTTACACTTAGGGTGACCTTTCATAACTGCCCACATACTTGAAAGCCAATACTGTTAGGAATGAAAAACACAACCCACTGCAAAATCTTCCTTGAGGATATTATTGAGAATGATTACTTATCAGTCAGTCAGAGGAGACACGAGATGGCTTATAGTGGGAGGTATTATTCCTGTTTATTCTGGCCTCTGTCTCTTTTTTGTTTAATCTTTTTAATATTTGGCAATTAGAAAATACTGATTGAATGTTGAAGAAAAACAAAACTAAATGTATCCCAACATTTCAGATGACTGAGATGAGCTCCCTATCATCCCCATTGTTCCAATGTATCTATCATACAAATTTGATGTATCCTTTCAGAATGGCTGCTTGTCACACTTCACGGACTTTACACCCTCTCTTGGCACTGTCACGCAACGAATCAGTTAGGCGCTAAGGGTACTCTAATGGTACATAAAATCTTCCTCTATATTTCCATGATGCCTTCTCAACATATTAAAAAAGGTTGTCTGCAGAATGAGGTTGTGGGTCAATGGGAGGGACAATGCTTGGGCTCTTCCCCAGGATGTCAAACCTTAAACCTAGTGGAGGTTCATTGATCATTCCTTCCCACTGGCCTTTTACTTTGGGCCAATGATAAATCTTCTAATCTAGGAGAAGCAGGTGATAGATTTCTAGCAGCAAGTCTCACCAGAGCTGTGCCCTCATCTACTATATTGATATCTCTTATCTATAAACCCTCCAGGGTGTCGCATGAGGAGCAGCCATCCTCTTGGTTCCCCTTTGCCCCAAATCATGTTAGCCTGACTTCCCTCCGCATGGCCTCCGGGACGAGCCCCGATGAAAAACATCTGTCAACAGCCTCAAGTGCGTATCAGTGGGGGTAGAAATAGGGTTGTTCAGACACCTTTCAGCAAGTGCCCTGTTTGATAAAGGACACACTCTCTCTATAAGGAAATAAACAGTAAAAACTGTGGATAAGAAGTTGGAATTAGTAGTTATTAATAGATTATGATCACAGTCACTTACATTGCAAAGAAAAAATGTAGGGACTTTGGGGAAATTGAGAGGGTCATTGTTGAGGTGATAATAACTATCTTCTATAAGAGTTATTTTTCCAAACATTGTTTTCTGAGATCCAAACTCCACAAGAATACTGGGACATATTTATGGCGTATTTTGATTTCTGACCCAAGCTGAACTACGTAAGAGTGAACTCAGTCGAGTGACACAGTAAAACAAATCTGACGTGAGTTGTGGCTTTCCCCAAGCAACAAAAGTAACTTATGACTGCACTTTCAAAACTCACAACATTCCATAAAGCTTTATAACTCTCATGGAATCTCTATCTATTGTCTCTTCGGTGTCTCTATAGAGAAAATGTGACCAACTTTCTGAAGTTTTTCATGTGAATGTCCTATGAGCATTTACTTACCTTTGGAACCAACCAGAGATTAATCTACAAACAAAATTGGACTAGAGTTATTCTTTACAGATTGAGCAACGTGAGCTGGGATGTTGAAAACCTCTCCACCTTGACAAGAAGGGTTATTGCAGAGCGGTTTTCAGTGTAAAAACTCATAGAGGTAGTTTAGATGCCAATAAAACCAAACCATTGTGGCTCAGGGGATAGTAGTCATACAGTAGTCATAAAAGGGACAATACTTTACATAAAGCCGTTCAACATTAGTGTAGCTCTTACCATCAAAGTTTGGACTTTTGCACATTTAAAAGTTGTCTTTGTAAAATGTGAAGTTGTCTTTGTAAAATGTGAAAAGGTGTATTTTACTCCACTTGGATGGCATGCATTTCAATGCAGGTCAAAACACTCATATGTGCAGTTTATTCCAAATGCCATTTCTAAAGTGCTTGTCATAACGTAACTTTTTTCCACAATTGCAGTCTCACTGAACCTGAGCTAGCCTTAAGAATCAAGGCTTGCTAAAGACAAAGGTACACAGATACATTAGTAGCATTCTTTATTTTCACTGCCTTTTACTTATCACTTCATCCTTGACCCCCCTTCACAGATCCATAACACATAAATGAGCCAAAATGTTAATCTTCATACAGGGGGCAAAGTCACTGGGCTATAGCATGAGAAATAGTTTAATCCTGAGGTGCATCATTTCACTGCATCTCAACTTAAATGGTCAAAAGATTGTCCCTCACAGTTCAATGTCCAATAAGTCCTTGAGAGACTTCAAGTGGAGGGGGAGAGATGGCAACTTTTGTGAAGGTGAAGCAGGAAACAGAAAACAGGGCAGTGGCAGTAGAGGGGTTAGGGTTTGTTCTGGAGTTGAAAAAGAGCTGTAAATAAATACTACTGGCTTTGAAATCTGATTGATGTGTCTTTTGGGATGCCCCCCAGTACGAGAGACCTACTGAGTCTGTGGCTTTCATCCCTGACCGAAAATCAATTGTGCAGGATGTACGAGGAGCAGCAGCTCTCTGCCCAGTGATCTCTGTCAGATGCCCAGGTATCTGTCTCCTTGATAACAAAACATAGGCTTAAATTAAACTTTTTTCACAACTTTTGCTAGTGTCAAATTCAAAATAGGGGTTGTGAAAGCAGTTGCATTCAGTTAAGATGGATTTGATTTATGTACATTCACAATTACAAAGCCACAAATATGTGATACCATCGTGTGTGCTTTTTTAGGACAAATATTATGGCATGTTTGTCAATGTTTCAGCTTTCTTCAAAATGAGAATGGTAGTAATGTACTGTTAAATGTGCTGAGAGATTGGCTTTATATTACAATGTCTTTGTGGAATCTGCATCCCTATCAGAGAATGTAAGCAAATTCTTGCTTTTGTCCCAATGGCTTCTGTTTATTAATGTGTGTTTAGGATTCATGCAGGTTGCAGGGATTTCCTATGCAAAGGTAAGGTGTAGGTGGATAATTACCTTGATATGCAAACCCCATGGATTTTTCCTATATGGAATGTGGAAATGAGTTCAGTTGATACAAAGAAGCAAAAGGGGAGTTTTGTCTCAAACAAAATGAACCTATTATAGTCTTTTGCTGGCTTGTTGTTGAAGCGTAGAAACAATTAAGTACTCCAGACAAATGTTTAAACTAAAGTCCTTACTTATAACTCTACTTGATGTTATGCGTACATTTGGGAAATTGAATACATTTTTGTCTAAATATTTGTGTTTGTGTGGGAATGGATTGGCTGAAGAAGTTTTTTTTTCATCTTATCAAACAGAGCACCAATATATTCACTCGTGCTTATTATGCTGGTTGTAATCACGTGTTATAAAACCACCCATCATCTCCAAGTCAGCTAAGAGAGCCTTCTGAAAATCATCACTAAACGTCAGAAAAATGGCTCAAAATCAGCATGGCAATTTGTCATCAATCCAGGAGTGTAACTATAGACTCTTGTGGACCACCTGCAAGTGTCAACATGAGCACAATTGAAGACAGTGCCAGTCTTAATTACACCCAATTCTACACAAATTTCCAATTTCCTCGTTTCCACTTTGTGTAAAATGGAAAAGCTAACCCAAGAGGCTCTACACGAGCAATTACATGAGCTAGTTATTATTCTTTACATCAAATCTGCATGCATGGATTAACTGAGAAGGGGGAGAATCAGATTTGATACTTGTATAAACAGCATCTTGCCCCCAATTTACACCTAGTGTCATATTGTCCGTGGATTCTGATACAGATAATTTGCCATTTTCAGTAAATGTGCAAATGTGTTATACAATAGGATATAAAAAAGTACAATTGTCACAGTGAAACCAATCAAGAACAGTTTAAACAAAAAGTGCAATATCATTATAATGCTCTTTTCAAACTGACTGACAGTTTGTGGAAAGAAGCTGTTAGCATATCAAATTTAGAGGTCTCGCCTTTCAGGGAATTATATCTTCTAGCATGGCTGTTCCAGGGTGGCCAAAAAGAGTCATTGTTTATTTGAGAGTTTATTCATAAAGAACCTCAAGAACAGGCAACTCACAGCTCACTCTGTAGAGTAGAGCACCTTGATGCTGCTTTGGTGTATCGACGTAGACAACAGGTTACGTCCAGTAAAAGCTTAGGGGTTATAAATATGGGTATGCTGTATATGATGGACCACTACTTACTAGACCATTAAAATAAACTGCTTACAAACTATGCTTTCAGAATGAAGAATGTCTAAACCAACTGCATTGGATAATTCTCTTTCTGGGTCTACCCCCACTGGTCCAGAGTGGTATTGCTAGTGTGTCGAAATTTCCCCACTGTGGGACGAATAAAGGAATTCTTATCTTATCTTATCAACGCATGTGCTAATATTTTTGAGCCGGGACCCACCCCCATTGATCAGAAGCTATAAGTGATGACTCAATTCGTCCACTCTTTTCTGCAGTCTTTGGGCTGTGTGTGCTCAAGCCTATGGTGGTATGCTATCTCTTGTGTCTGTGACAAGTTCTGTGGAGCTCAAAGAATGTATATTTTGTGGACCTCTCTAGCCTTGATGAACAACCATATAGACTGTAAATATTAACTGACGTAGTCACGTCTATCTATGCCGTTGAAGCTAATGTGCCATCACTTTCGCTGTCTGTGGGCAGTTCCAAAATGGCCACGAGGGCTGAAAAATGTGAAAAAACACATTTGCGCATGCATCAGCCGGCACCAGCCCCATTCTTTTGAATTCAAAATTCCTGGTCTAAAAAAACATACTCCCTTCAGCATTTACACACATGTGGAACATAGCATTGGGCCAAGAGCCGACTTTTGGACCATCATATATAGCCTTTTCGAGAGTTAAGAAGATGCTATACATTAGAATTGGCTAATTCTTATTCAAGATTCACCCCCACTGGCCGGGGTGGAATTGCAAGTATCTTGGCACATTTCATTTTGGACATTTTTGAGCCGGGCCCCGCCCCCACTGCCATCTACATGTAGATTTGATCATGAAAGGCTGCTATACTATGTCCGTCACTTCTGTCAGTCTCAGTGAAGGCAGGCATACAATAAAGGTACAAACATATTTCCTTTTTCTACTTCATCCACCATTTTGGCCTATTTATCCTGGTCTGGTCATGCTTATGTGCCCCAGCGCTGTTCCTTGAAGTCTTTTGAACTGTCCAGGGGGACTTTCGAGAATAGCAACAATAAAACTCACCTTTCATTTTCACTTTGAACAGTAAAAATACCAACATTTAACATCCCTAAATGCAAACTGCAGACACTTTAAGCCATGCAACTAGGATAGGCACGCCATGGGTGCAACACTCAGGAAGAGAGTCACAGGCAATAGATTTTTCGCCGCAAGTCTATATTTGAATATAACATGCTGTTTGACATGATTTAGACATTCACCAGACGGAGAAGAAAAATAAAGATTATTAGAATACAGAAGGATGTTTAAAGACATTGCGCAAAACAAATACCAGCCCAGACCATCAGCATTACACAGTATATTGGATCATGCTGAGAGGTTGTAAGACCATTAAATGTTAACTGTGGCTGCTCTACAAGACAGGAATTATGAGATATAATAAATAGTGTGAACTATTAGTATTTTTTTTCCATAGCCCTGTTCTTGGCAGTTTAACATTTTGGAATCTTTTCATGTAAGATTTACATCAAACCATTTGGAGACGAGTAATATGATAAAAAAGACAGCTGTAATATTTATGGTCACATTGTAAAACTCTAAAATGTCATATGTCGAAAAATGTTTGACTGACCAATGCAATATGAAGACCTCTACTTTTGTTTGAGTAACTGTGCAAATCGAGCCCTGTAAACCCGAATTATTAACACAAAAGTATGCAAAATGCTAATGTTTTTATTTATTTTTAATCTATACAGTATTTAATGAACTAGGGGCCTCATTTACAATTCAAAATATGTCTCATCCGGTGTCTACACGGTGGTTAGATCTGCAGACATACAAAAGGATAAGGTACACTTATTTACAATTGTAAACCTAGTAAATTGGTCCTCTACATTTGACCCACTCTTCCAATGCCACTAGAGCAACCTGTCAGGAGCAAAACGGAACTAATACCCATAATTTCAGATGTATTTTTACGCATGTTTTTAATTTATTTAATTGCTTTTTAATCAATAATTGAATAATGCAGCAGCTGTCTAGAGCAAAAACCGCAGGGTCTCTCCACTAACTAGCCAATATCATCACCCAGTTCTGGAGAGTATAGTTCTCATGAATCTTGCTACACTCGCTGAAAACTTAATTTGAATGTTGTTGAAAGTGCCTGGATTTGCTATTTTTTATGGGGCGCATTGGGCTTTTAAGAGACGGAAGTACTTATTACGTCAGGTTTCGCTTCCACTTTTTGTGCAATTTTTTGTTTTGGTTGG
This sequence comes from Knipowitschia caucasica, assembly GCA_964034765.1. Classification (NCBI taxonomy): domain Eukaryota; kingdom Metazoa; phylum Chordata; class Actinopteri; order Gobiiformes; family Gobiidae; genus Knipowitschia; species Knipowitschia caucasica. The sequence goes on from OZ035830.1 coordinate 29,287,576, forward strand.
GAGAAAATGCTTGATAAACGACGCCCTATACTGTGTATCAAAAGTGAATTAAATCGAGAATAAACTCAAAGTAGTAGTAAATATTATCTCTGTAAATCTTACATTATAGGACCATTCTTTGTCAAAAAAGGCTGTAGAGCAGCTACAGAAGAATATAGAAGATGTGCCACTACACTGTGCATAGGACCGAACATGTGTTACAGAAGTGAAAGAAAATCCACACACCTAGAGTTCGGTTACCATAGTTAGCACCCGGCCACCGAGAACTTGGACTGGAAGGACTTTGATCACCTGCAATAGTGATGGGTCATGAGAAAGTGAAGAAGGAAGAAGGGAAGGATGGAGAAACAAAAGTGGATACAGTGAGTAACCCAACAGAAGTTAGACAAGTCGGAGGATTGAAAATGAATTACTTCGTCCTTAAGTTCAGAAATATGAATGATTTCATGTACATAATGCTAAAAACACAAACAAAAATGCAGATATAGAATGGATTTGTTTGAAGTAGTAATTATCAATATGAAGCTGAAGAGAAATGTTTACGGAAACCTGGAGCAAACTGTCCTTTTTGCCATAACTTGCAAGTGATTAGCAAACAAACAACAGATCCGTTAAGCAGTAGGATTTCTGTTTAGTTACCCATGCCCCCTGTCAAGTTCACTAACTGTGACCTTACCGTTGCGCGGTGTCCGTTTTCTTCGGTCTCTGAAAGCTGCTCCAGATTGAAGAGCCTCCATTAGGCTGTCCATCACACCTGTCTCATCCCCCTCTGTAAAAGAAGATAAAGACATGTACATTAAGTGGCTAATAATACCAGGCTCATCTCACATAAGCATACAGACATCTTCAGTGAGGACCAATGGAAGCACTCCATGCCCTCTGAGTAAGGAGTGCAAATAATCAAAGCACATTATGCCACCACATAGAGAGCCTCAGCAGTGAAGTGTTTAAACAATCCTTTCATGAAGAGAGCTGAGATGGAAGCCCGTCACTCACATATGTCTTTTCTACAGATAGCATAGAAAACGCACATTGAAGCTTTGAAAACTACTACTGGCAGAAGTCTCGATAAAAGCATCCACTGATGGTCATTGACAGAAATTCTTTCTGTGGCTAACGCAGGAGAGCTAAGTGCTCTTTACAAAGATTTAGTGTGGAGCCGCTCAATATGGAGGCGCTCTATCATTGTTCAGTCAATGACACCAGGGCTGGCCTTGGAAAAACATTCCTCCTGCCCACTATTTAGCTGTCGCAGAGAACTGTGAAGCTCCGTAGTTGAACACAGACATAGTTGAACACTGGCAGGTAGATGATGTGACAGGACAAGAGGCCATTGTGTGATAAGCTAACCGAGTACATATAATGACAAAAAGAAAAAAAAGGAATTAAAATATAGCTTCTCTATCCGAGTTATCCATCTTCATGGCTGAATGCTAATGAGTCAGAGGGGCACATGTTCAATCATCCAGGCCTAGAACAGACATTATTTTAAACTAGGATCATTATAGTGACTTATTGTGGAGCTGCAAAGTTGGCCATCAATTCTTTTGCATACATGAATGAACTAGCTTTCTTCCACCCCAGTGTTTTTAGGACAGCCTGGGTTTGTTGTCACAAGATGTCGGAGTTTGCAGCAACAGCCGAAAAAAACACATTTGAAACGCAGTGGAGACAACGGCCTCTGCCCCAGACTGTGGCAAAAAACAATCTTGACAACAACTTTCACTATATGAATTTTAAGTTATGAGCATGGATAGTTGGAGCAGGACCTCAGTGCAAATGCAAATTGTGTAAATCTCTGGAGTGGTAACTTCCTGGTCCACCTGGTGTATTCACTGCCTCTTATAGTTCCCCTCTTTCCCCTCTAAACTTAATTTGGAAGTGGAAATGAATCCCCAAAAACGTGTTTTCGAACATGTTAGAATTGTCAGTTGCTATGCATTTGAAGAACTCAATGTGCTATCATTCAAGAAAGACAGCGGTGCAACTAAGAATAGAAATATGTCTTATGCAAATTAAAAACACATCACTTCACTTGTACTCAGACTAATTTAGCACTTTATGTAGTTCTTCCACTTTCTTCCTCAAGTCCTTCCCAAGGGCTACTCTGAAATCAAAGTATCTATTCCGGCTGTGTGCTGTTCTTAAAAGCAATCCTGATTAAATCAAGCTTAATTAGACTGGCTTTATCAGAACAAAACCAAAAGCTATGCCGAGCTGTGCTTATCACAAATTGCAGCACTACACCTAAGATAGCAAATGCACTGGCCTGTCAGTGGCGGTGTGGGGGAGGCAACACAGTGAACTCTCTGAGGCCCTGTTTACACGGAGACGCTGCGACAGTGCCTGATAGTGGTGGTAGTTGTGGTGAGAACATGACAGAAGGTAGAAAGTGTTAAGTGGCAGGTAAACATTTATCTGCAACCACCTTGGAACCAGAAACTTTTTGACAGCTCCTTCTTCACTGCCTTCTCGTGGTGACCTAGACATCACAAGGGGCACCTGACACTTTGATCAATTTGTCCTACTTCTCGCTTAACTGTAGCACAATTCATCATGTCTAATGACCATAACTTGGGAGCCCTTGAAGACTTGAGTTTGGGGTAAATGAGAAAGACATAAAAACACAAAATGGACCCACATGAGAAGCATACACTCTGTATTTAAGAACTACATTAACTGCATTTAACATTTTCACCCATATTCAAATGATTTGAATGCACGTATCCAGTAATTCTTTGAAACAACTCAGCTCATACAACTGTAGAACTGCCCATTGTATGCAACATTTTCCACCTTATTCCTCTGATTCACTCACTGTCTTATTTTGAGCTGTAAAACCTGGGGCAAATATTCAAGTACTTCTCATTAGTGGTGCTGCAAGATTGCATGCTGGGGAATTACAGAAAAGCTCACCTTTCATGCCCAATGATCTTTCTTGAGAGCAAAGATCACCTCTGCTAGCAGGAAATTGCTTTCTTAAATGGGTTAAGATCGGTTAAGACCCAAGACATTGACAAACCCTTCCGGTGATGAAACACCTTGGTGGGCACCTCAACTGACAGCCCCCAGGTGCTTTAATGATCCTATTAAAGCTTGTGAAAGGGTGGAACATGGCAGTGGCTTTGGCACTTTTTTGCTACTTTCTTAAAAAGCTTAAACTTATCACGCACTTTTGTGAAACGCAACCTTCTAGTGCAAAGATCTGTAGCTCACTGCCTTTTTTTTTTTTTTTCTTTGATCCCCTCCAACATCCAATCTCCAATCCCTCTCTACTTAATACAGTTAATATTACAGGTGGCAGCCAGACCAAATATAAGCCATGGGGATTGGCCTGATCTGTTATATACAGACAGTAAGAGCTACATTTTCTAATTAGAGGGATAACAAGAACAAGATACTCTCAGTAGAATTGCTATAAAACGACAGACTTCATATTAGCTTTTAGGAGTACAGTCACTCCTTTGGGAGCCCGACACTAGTCAGGTGTTAACAGTCACAAGAAGATAGAGTGAAAATAAGTGCAGATATGAGAGTCACTACTGCACATGGAAGGTGTGTGTTTTAAAGAGAGAATATGCATGGGGGAAATGGAAAACAGAGCAGCATATTTTCTATGTGCAAGGTAGACTGATTAAGTGACCAAGCTACTTCAAGCAAGAGGACACACAAATGCACTACAGTCCACTGATATTCAATTACAAAATGCAGAGAGCTATGCAAACCCAATTCAACAGGGAAAGACAGATACAAATACACTGTATTCAATGGTTTGATCAAACATGTAGTTTTTGGTGATCAGATTCCAGTAAAAAATATATTCAGGAGGAGTAGCATTTTTTTTAAATTCAAGCCTTTAGGTATCTTTCCCCCAGCATTCAGCTATAGCCTGGCCACCTCAAAAATATATGAACATTGAGTAATCCGTTTTCCTTTGTGGCCCAAGGACTGTTCCGTGTGTTTGATTTTCTAATAGTCCGATTCCAATTGTCTGATATTCTTATCTGTTATTGTAAAATAAAATAAATCTGTGTCTTGAGTTAAGGCACACACACACAAAATTTAGATTGATCATTTCCATACTCATTTTATATCACGTGTTTTGTTTATATGTGTAGTAATAATCTAAATATAAATAACAGTCTGGCATAAGAAAGGACATGTGCTATATACAGTATTAGGCTTTGACCTACCATAAATACCCTCCCCTTCTAATGGTTAATCCCAGACTCTCATTTGCACCATAATGAAATGTAATGAGCACTCACAAGTCGTGTGCTTGATGAACGTCTGCTTAACCTCACAGAAAAAGAGGATTAAAGACAGAGGAAAGTCTGCAGTGGAGCAGAACAAGTGGACCGATATAGTTATTGTTGCTACAGCCTGGGATTGTTTTTGAACACATTTGAGCCCATCTGTTCCTCCGCACAAAGTCACCTGCGCAATTAACCTGAACCATTAGGCGTGAAGCAAAGGCCTTAGAAGAGGGGAGGGTTGCCGCTTTCTAGCCAGGTGGAAATGCAAGTACTTGTTTCATCTCCCACACCTGCTCTCTTTTCACATTTGTCCATTTTTTAGACAGGGGACTTCTGGTTCTGTTGCGTTATTCATCTATGTAGCCCAGTTTTGAGCTCTGGGAAGGTACTGTACACTATGAAGGTGCAAAGAGGGAGAATTAGTGACACCGAGTTCACACACTCAAAAGCTTCAAGGACATTTAACAGTTTGTTTATCCCACTGAGAACACATTTCCTCAACCTGCTCATGAACTCAAACTTGAATAGATACAAAAAGATGTCAAATAAGAACTGATAATGGATGGAATATGTCAAATGAGATGTATATAAATAAGCTAGTTATAAATTTAAAATGAAAGATGTGTTGCAAGGCCATAATGTTGACTTAATGTCGAGGTATTATTAATTTGTTTTTGATATTGCTGGTCTTCTACCTCAACATCTTTTACTTTTCTAGAAATCATGCTAATTTTCCTAAACTGCATATAATAGCAAATGTTGGATTCTTCAAACATGGTCCACTTGACCCACAACTTCATTTTGAGTCAACGTACAGTTAAACATGTTCATGTGAAGCTGCCACAGTTCAGCAACATCAGAGAAGAGGTCATATTTTTTTTCCACATATTCTTCTGAAAAATTAATCAAAATGGTTTGATATAGTTTGTCCTCATTGGCTTCTGGTGATAAAATATCCCCATGCCTATTACAACATATTTGTATTTCACGTTATCATCCCACAGATACCAAGTTTCAGCTTTCTATGTGAAAAAAACATAATATAAAAACCTCTCTCATGCCTCTCCCTGCTTCTTTTAAGATGGTGCTGTGGAGTTATTTTGCAATATAATTTATCTCTGGTTATCCAATTTTTCACCGACTGAATGCTGCATCAAGTTTGACTTTTTGTTAACGTTCAGGGGGGCAACTTTGAGGTAAATGATCGGACAAAAAGTAAGAAATATAAAATGTTCGGCCGTGCAAGGTAGTGGAAGCTGTAAAAAGTATGACTTTTAATGCCTGGGTTTGATACGGTGGACTTCCTGTTAAGGTACCCTTCAGTCACTTATATTTGGCGATACCAGGCCCTTGTCAAACCTTGCCTTCTTCTTGTATGTTACGATTTACACAATTCTGTAATAGTTCATTCCCTCCCTTTTATTGATTAAAACCACGTTAAAAGTTACAACAAAATGTTTGGAATTGATTAACGTATATTTCACAGTTTGATTCCCTAAACGCTGCACACTACTCACTACATTAAATTAGGACCAAACACTCCAAACTCTGAACTCAGGGCAGAGAAGTGTCAGAAACAGAAATAAAGAGATATATAAACAGTCCTCAATGAAGTTACTCAAAAACCTCTGTGTTTATATGTGATATTACTTCTGAATTTCTTATGTCTTGAACGTTTTTTATTTATTGTTACCATTTATGTAAATTACAGATGTAAATTTGTTACTCTTGTCCTTGGAGTATGTTGTGTGAGTTTGTTTATGTTCTTGATTCAAAACTGTCCATATCAAAACATATCAATGTTCTTCATAAATGGGAGCAGTGGGAACAGTGTGCGACTTCATTGTGCAAATCATTTTGCATCAAGTTTGGAATAAATGACAAAGAGCAAGAATGTACTCAATGTTCTGCAGTAGAGAGGACATGCTTTGAAAGCTGCGCTCAAGGTTTTGAGAAAAAAGAAGAAAAAAAAAACCGCAAGACATACTTGCTTGTTTTTATGTTCAGGATTCATCATTTTGTATAGTTCTTTTAACCAAAATTGCGATGGTACAAGCGCTGAACCGTGGAAGTTCCCCCAATGTGTTCCCTGGATAAGAATTGAATTGTTGTCAAATAAAAAAGACGAATCCACCTGCTTATGTTGTTTCACTGTTCTAAAGTAAAGAGTAAATCCACTCCTGTCCTGCTAAACTCGATTACAGATGCTGCAGATGCTGCCTGTTTTCCTAAGCATGAGCCACTTGATGGCACTGGGGTCAGGGGTGGAGCAGAAAAACCATCGAGACAGAGCAAGAAAGCGTATGTGGGCGCGAGGTCAGGGGGGCATTGTGCTTGACATGCATGATAGAGAGAGGAGTTTTAAAGCTAGAATCTGGTGGTCATTGCGAGCCAAATCCCCAAAAATAGTGGAGAAAAAAAAAATGTCCTCCTGAATATAAGAAGTGCAGGCAAACACAGAGCGAAGTCAGATGTCGACAAGGGAGAGATGAAAGTGAATTAGCCGTGGTGGCGATTTGCATTCTGTGGTAGAATGAAAGCCCCTGCAATGCCCTGAATAGCTGGATGCATGAATAAGTAAATAAACCAAAACAAAAATAAACCCTCCATCTGGATGGCTGTCGGTCCCCAAGTGAGGAACAGTAGGGAGGTTGGGAAGGAAGGAAAGATGTTCTTTCTGTCACCAAACACACACAAACACACACATGCTCACTATCACTTACTGGCTTGCCTGCGGGCCCCCCTTACTTACCATATTGCCATCAGTTTCTATCTGGCGCTCCTGGCTAGTTTGCCCAGTAACACCACAAATACACCAGGGAGGCATCACCCCGGCCCTGACAGATGTTAAGTTGACACACTTTCTCTACGCCGCATAGGGTCAACATGTCAGGGTGCCAGCAGGGCCAAGCGAGTTTGTGCTATGAGCAGCAGGCGGTCCACTGCTCCCGATACGATCAGTGTGCAAAGATAGAAGCAGAAAAATGGATCTGCTCAGGTTTCACACTAACTTCTAGTTAAGTAGAAGTTTTCAGAAAGTCTTTCATCTAATAGTTCTTCTATTTTGTTATATGTGTGTGGGTGTGTATGTGCACATGTTTGATTTGAATTCCCTAGTTGCACATTCCCCATAATGCTTTGCGCCTTAGGGGGTATAACATGAATATTGCTAGCATGAATATTGTGTTAAGTTCAGAACTCAAAAATATTATATATAGCTCTTTTTTGGACACTCAAATACCCTTCACATGTCAAAATACATTCACTCCATACACGGTGGTGATAAACTACTATTATAGCCACAACTTCACAACAAATTATGCATTTAGATTAAAATAAATGTTAGTCATTTTTTGTTGGTGTTTAGGCATCATATATCCTACATTAAATAATAAGGTACATGCAGTAGGGAACCATAGTCTAAATTAACAAGTGAATGATACTTGTGTCACTTCTTGGAGACAGAAATAGCTGGAAAAGGCTGGTGCAATGCCAAAATTTCTAGTTGGGATCAATGCTGGGAACATCGCAGCATGTGGTCTCCCACTGTACTGACTTTAAGCATATGTGACTCTTCACGCCAGGTTCACTTAGATAAACCAGGTTACACAGATGAAAAGGATGTCAGGGAGACAGCACAGATAAACATAGCCACATTCATCTACAGAACAAAAAGCCATTCGGATTGCAGAAGTTGCAGAATCTGGGTGGCGATAACATCTGAACCAATCCCCATGTGGGCTGTTTGATTTACAGAGAGGCGGCGCCAACTGGGGAATGGTAAATGGATTTGACAATGGGATTTGATGGTCTTTGTAGTGAGTGTAATTAGGTCTGATTGACTGTAAAGTGACTGGTGGAGGTTTGAATCTGGAAGGGAGCAGGATTATGAACAGGCTCTCAAAGTACCCGCAAATTAATGAGTTTCAACTGTGGCCCTGCCTGAGCCCACCAAGGAAAAATGCAACGAGGGAATGTGGGATGAGCTGGTGGTAAAGGAAAGATCAGTTCCAGACGGGCCGACTTGATTGTGACCGTACCTTAATTGAGATTAAGTCAAGGATAAAAATGATTAAAAGCTCCAAGGTGTAATCTAATTAGTGCTCTTAGTCTTGTGCTCTTATTTTGATAGGGAAGAAGGTGGCACAAATAAAATAAAATAACCTTGATAATGCTAGAGATGAAGACAGCAAAGTATTAGCAAGGCATATTCCCAGTGCTGGCTTAAGAATGTGACTACTGGTCTGTGCGTTATTGAAATATCTCAACGTACTAATTTTTACAATAAACTATATGTTTTTATGATCAAGTAAAGATGGACATTTCCCAGTTTGAAAAAAAAAAAGGTTTGAAGGCTTGTGCAGCCACTTTGTGTTGAGGTTTATAAAAACCGAATAACTGACATAGCAAGTTTCTGAGAAATGGACTATACTATATGCCATATTACTATTTAAACTAAGCTTAGCTTTGCATACAGATTGGCTTTGGATACAAATCATATACGATAAACTTAAAGATACAGTTTACAGACTAAATTTCAGAAATTCAAATACGCCTACCAAATTACATAGAAAGGCTGAGCCCGCATAAGTACAGTAATTTGGTTCAATAATCAACACAAGGAAGTTGTTACAGTGATCTTAGTTTTAAATTTCTACATTGATTTGTGGTTAGAGTAAGGTCCATGGGGGAAACGAGTTCAGCCAACATTTCTTCTATATTATTTCTAGTACGGCCCATGTGTGTGACGCAACTAATGTGTATTTGCCTATAATAAAAGAACAAGTGCATAGAAAACACGTTTCATCCTTTATGCCATGTTCATTATCCATCTAAGCCCAGCACTCTCTCTTTTTTTGTCAAGCAGCTTTGTCTGACCTTCACATCTCTATGATCTGCTGTGATATTGGTCTCCATGTAGTGTGGTCACCACACTAGTGTCAGCTCCTGCTTGTATGATCCATCTGCAGGTAGAGAGCAGCAATACCCCTGCCCCCAATGACAGCTGTCATTGTCACACACAGCCATCCATCCACATCTGTATCCCCGACAGGTGCTCCGCCATCTCCTCCTCCACCAGTCAGTCAGTGGGAGAGCAAAGAATCACTCGGGTTAAGCGTGTCGCCGAAATCAAAATAAGGCGGTAAACAAGCACATACGCAGGACCTTCATTTTGAGATAAAGAAATAAGAGGCAAATTAATTTGGGTTATATTAATTGAATGATTTCGTCATCAAATACTGAATCCACACTACACAAACTGTAACTCTTTTGTACCTCAGCCCATACAGCTGCTAAATAATATCATCCAAGAGGCTATTTCATCCAAGAGGGTATTTCTCATCTGTAGTCACCTGGTCACGCTGTTAAACTCAGCATCATAAAACACAAAATGATGCATTTCATGACTCTTAGATTTGCAGATAAAATGTCAATGTAAGTCATCAGTGTAAACAACTCTTTCTGAACACATTCTAATCTTTGAAAGAGATGTGCGGTTGAACATTTAGAGATGGAGGAGTGAATGAGAGAACATTGAGGACCTGAGGAATTTATTTTGATTGCTATTGTACATTGTTCTTTTCTTCAACAAAAAAATGCATTTAACTGAACCATATTTCAACATCACTGTGTTTGGCCCTGGCACTCTGATTGTCCCTTGCTGTGCAAATGATAAACGCAGCATGAATAGAAGCGGCTTTTAGCATGGCAACATGGAATGCCCAATGTTGTGAGATCAACAAGCACCAAACTCATAAGAAACTACAAAAAAATAATAAGACGATAATGAGATGTGCTTTTTTTCAATAGTAATTATTGTTTTCTGATTACAAGTATGTTATAGTTAGTGTGTAATAGTTATTTTTGTTTATTCTTATGTTGACTTTTCTTGTATTTTGAACTAGTGTCTCAAAACAAGACATTCTGTATATTAGTCTATCACCACTTTAACAGAAAAGGCCTAGAACACCAACATGTTCCAAGTTTTATCTAACATTTGGTAATGTAATGTCTATAGAGAAAAGTTTGAATTCTCACTAGAGCAATGACCTTTTCTATAGTGAGCACATTTTGAGGTTAATTAGTTCATTGTACCAGGCAAGAATACAGTAACCTTGTACATAATGTCACGGGGTTTACAATGCGCGTGTGAGGTTGTTTTTTCTGCATCTGAAGAGTGGAGTTTGACATTGGGTGTCCAATTACACGTGTATAAGTTTTTATATACATACAGTATATAACTTTTTCAAATCAAAGCTCATATACCTCAAAGAGTAAAATGTACAACATTAACATCCTGTACAGGAAAAGGTCTAACAACAACACATGATTTAAAATGACTTCAAGTGTTGTTCAAGTGGTCCTTCACTCTTCTCCATTCCACCTGGCTCAAAGTGGCAGAATCAGATGCAGCTTGTTTGTTTATTTCTGTGTGGCCTGTGCCACTGCTGGTGTCCAGCGCAGTGTGAGCTCTGTGCCTCAGTCTGCTGCTTCAGAACAGAAGACTGGGGAGCCGACATTAGGCCCAGACAAGGGCACTGACCCCGGAGAGCAGCCCTCACTAATGTCTCCGGGACACGCAGGCCACTGCCGCCTGCCAGACAACCAGCAGGCTGAAATACTTGACAAGCCGCTTGTGCTTTTGATACATTTAAATAGGCTATGGCAGAAATATCTCAACTTTAAGGCACCATCATTATTCATCATTATTTTATCAATCAATGTACTCTTTGTGAAACTGTGGCCCTCTATGATGGTCTATGATGGTACGGTTTACTCCAAGTATGAGTCGGAACAATCTCCGATCAAAATCCAATCTCCAATCAATTCTGCCTAAATGTTCTTTGGTAAATATAAAGAGTAAAGCTATTGTTTGGGTTTTAACAATTCTCTTATACAATGTCACTGAAAATTTGATTTAGGGACCTATAATAAAGCAAGAAAGTGCTGGCAGAAAACATGTAAACTCCCAATCAACTTGTTTACACATTTTTGAACTGTATTTTATCTTTGAGTTTGGAGTTAAAACTGTTTCCTGATTTATCCCAGAATGTTTAATTTCTTCACATAATAGCTAGTACAGTACAAGCTTCTATCTCTATTTACACTTTACAGTGATGTTACATGAATACACAAACACCTCTGTATTCATGCACAGTGTGACGCTGCAGACATTTTAGTTTGAGTTTGTTCTACAGTGCTCAACAGTTAGCTCCAGCAATTTGGCAAATATGGAACATCTGGTCATTTCAACCCGATCTGTGAAAACCCACTTAGAGATGATTAAAACAAATGAGGTGACGTAACCATTTCATAAGCAGTTTTAGAAGTCAGAAATGGAAATACTTCACTGGGGAGGTTTGTCTCTGTGTCTGTCTGATCAATCAGGCCTGTTGAATAGGGTGAAAATGTCAGAGCATTTCTAAAGTCAGAATCAAGTTCCGGCCTAAAAGAGAGTGTATTGTTTTCAGCTTATCTGGTTTCTAAAATGTATTGTCTGGCATCATTCTCTGGTGCCATTGTGGTAAACGGTAAATGAATTAAACTCATCCAATATGCATTCCATTGTTAATGACAGGAAAAAAGAAAAGGGATTAGGTTGCAATTATCAGAATTAAACTCAATCTGCCAAACACATACTCAAAAATGACAATTTGAAATGACATCAAGCGCAATAGTTACATAGAGTAAATCTTTAAATACACAAGCATTATAGTTAAATTAAAACACATGCTTTCGCCATCTGTTCATGCTAATGGATTGTTACACATTTGGGTCAATAGTTTGCCACGTACATTTTGTGCCAGTTGGGGTGTCAATCTCCATGGCCAAGATTTGGATTAATTATTAATCACAATACCCATCAAAGCTTTATCTCATTCAGGCATTTCCATTTCCCTTTACAACCCTCTAAATATGTTTGTACAAGATTCACCAAGAGATAGCTGTTTGAACATCACGGTACTCCCTTCTCATCAACCTGCACCATATATAGAGGTTTGTATTCATATCATGGGTTGAAATATTGATGAGAAAAAAGTCTTCTCAAATAGCTCATCACAAATCTGGCGCACATATTGACTTTTAGAGGAACCTGTGGGAGGACAAAAGCCGGAGACTTTTAAGCCAAGACTATCAACTGGGGAGGAATTGAGGCAGAGAGAAAGATGGATGTTCTACAGAAATATATATCTGCCTGTGTGCGTTTCTGAGTAAAGAGCTCCATGAAAGAAAACCTGCACACTCGCCGTGTAACCTCCAACCTGCTGCTGGCTCAAGTTTGACATCACATTCTCAGAATCCATTTAAGGACCTTCATATTTGATAATGCTCTCTCTGATTGCATTTCACTGAGAGGGAAGTTTTGTATACAAAGGAGCCTATTCAAGGTTCAATCAAACGTGAAGTTAGAACAACGTGAAGTTAGAACAAGGACCTTGCTGACTAAAAGGGCACATGTTGAATGTTTGAATGCATTTAATAAATGCCAAGGACATTGGGATGAGGACAGTCCCATGTGCATTGGAGGACAATACCTGCTATTCCTAACGCTGCAGGCAATGCTGCTCATACCATCCTCATGTTTTATTCATACAAGTCATATTATGGCATTCAGAACGTGAGATCAAAATCCACTGTGGCAGAAATATTTCATATAATACCTACGACTCGAAACCCTCACCATCTGGTTAGACCGAATGAGAAAGCGGCTAGACAGACTCTTTCAGCTCACCAATGTTGGATTATTAAAAGTGAAGCTTTCAAAGAGGTCACTGCTCTGAGGGAAAAAATGTAGCATGCATCAATTATCCCGGAGAGTTTGTGACACACTGAGGACTGTCTTGTCACATATCCCCAACGTGGCTGAGCTCCACAGAGCCGGGCTGCACTGACATTTAGAAACTGGTGGATTGTGAAAACCCACCAGATTGTTAAAAAAAAAGTCTGACTGTTTGGTTTTTCAGGCCCGAATTCTTCCCCATGTTATTGAGATTACCTAGATTGTCATAATTTGTGTTTATGGCTAAACAACAACAGCTTACACTAATCAATATGAGTTTACTGCCATAAAAATGATGGAATTAAAAATTTTCGCCACAATAAATATAGCACATTTACCCCAAGTGTTTTCAGGCTGTGGCTGATATGTTTATCTTCCATTGATCTTACTAAATACAAATATGAGGAACTGCAGCGCTTTACAAAAGTAGTCATGGTCCATACACTATCACCATCACAATAATCTTTGGTGACAAACCAACACAAAATGGCGCAAAATGAAGACTCCTCATCACCCTCAGTGCACTATCCCCAGTATCTAATATAGGGTGGCAGCATCATGTTGTGGAGCTACTTTTATTCAGCAGCAATAGGTAAGTGTGTCTGAGTTGATGGAAAGGGGAATGAAGCAAAACACAAGGCAATTAAAAAAAAAAAAAAAAGCGGTTAGCTTTAAGTTCAGGGACTCAATTTTACGCAAAAGAATAGCTTAAAGCAAAATGTATCATATATAAGAATGACAAACATTCCAGATCTGAATTCAATTGACAATCTTTGGAAAACTCTAAAAACGAATCTAATCTGGATATGTTTTTCAAAGAAGAATGGGGAAACACATATGTAGACATACCCATCTAGATTTGAAGCTGTACATTCAGTAAAAGATGGCTCCATATTGTATTAAATTTTGTAATTTATAATTGTAATTTAAATGTGATCAATTGTGTGTCACAATGAATGCAGACAACAGCTTTTTGTTATTTTCCGACTGCTCTGGGACTAACTGGAAGATTCCCACTAAGAAAAAGGCGACCCCCCTTCTCCATATTATCCCAGTGCATCTTGGTTCCGAATGGTGTGAAGTCATATTGTGGTTCTTATCTGGCTCCCATTTGTGCGGCGTACCTTTGTTCATGTCAATCAGCTGCTTCTTCTTCTGCTGCCGCTCGTGCTTCTCACGCTCAGCCTTCTCCTTCGCCAGCTTGGCTCTCTTGATCTTTTCCTCCATCTCCCTCTTCTTATGGTTCTCCTTCATGGCGTCCTGATGGGACACACACACACACACAAACAAGCAGAAAAAAAATATTAAAACCAGCCTCCAAATCTCGCCACAATCAGTCTTTTTGCTTTTAAGATTCACATTCATAAAAGATGTTTGATATTTGGAGGTGATATTCGGAGGTAAGATGGTGGGGTAAACAATGCATCATGGTGCGGTGTGCATGTCTGAAGTTAAAAACTCCATGTCTGGGTGAGGTTTTATACGTTTTCAAAATCAGATTTGGTGTTGATAATACATTATTGCGAAAAAAATTTTGCAGTACATACAGGAATGTATGGAACACAAGCCTTATTATGAGAGTTTTTTGTAATAGATTAACACAACCCAGCAACAACAACGTGTAAGACATGGGACGGAAAAAGTATTTACACTATTTCATTTGGTAAGTATTAATCGAAGTTTGAAGATGAATAACTAAATCCTATTATAGACTAGTGTCAAGTCCAGTCCAAGATAAACAATCCCAAATGTAAAAAAACACACTTATCCCACTAGAAATTGAAACAGTGCAGACCAAAAGCACAATTCATTTTCAAGCAACATAATTCACTCACATCTACAAAGAAATAACTGAGCTTTTAGATGCATTTTGTACAAACACAAAGCCACCATCCATCGAAAAACCTTGTGTCTGTGGCTTCAATGAGTTTGAAAATTATTACTATTGTACTGTGTAGTTGGCCAAACGATATTGAATAAAGAAATACTTCAAATGCAATGCAATAAAAATGACTTTGTTTTAAGTTTGGCAAAATAAAAATAGAGTTATATCTAATTATGAAATCTCAATAATGGGACCCAGGTTTAACAGGCAAGCTGCAACTGTAGATTCTCATTGGAAATTACACTCCACGTTTTGACGACATATGGAACGATGGGACAGCATGGTTTCTTTGGCTTTGGTGTCTATTTTTTTTTAACCTGAGGACAAATATCTGTCACAATTAGACTAGGAAGCCATTTTACCCCATCTGTTCCATAGTCTCTTAAATCAATCCCACACAGCAGGGTCAGTGAAGCACATACTATTTGTTTGCAGGAGTGAATTTGTTAGCACCTTTTTATGTCACTAGCAGTCAGCAGAGGTGTGGACTCGAGTCATGTGACTTGGACTCGAGTCAGACTCGAGTCATGATTTTGATGACTTTAGACTCGACTTGACCAAATATAAAAAGACTTGCAACTCGACTTGGACTTTAACATCAATGACTCTGACTTTCACTTGGACTTGCGCCAATTGACTTGTAAAGACTTGCGTAACCCGGGCCATTTTTACCTTTCTCCGCATCTCTCTTTCTATCTATGCCGTCTCTGAAGAAACAAAGCCTCGCGGTAGTTGTAGCGCTCGCGAGAGAGTTCGAACGTGAGTTCCCCGCAGTTCGCGCAGCAACACTTCCCTAAACAAGCGGACTGCATTCACCGGTGGGTGTGTTGTCTAGGGGAGCTGGAAATGAGCGAGCTGCAGGTATTTATCGCGACCTAACGTCATATTTTGTTCTACAAACCGTAATTGATATGCTTTCACTACAGGCGCCTCATACAATTGAATCGACGCAGTTGTCACACTGTGTGCCGTGTTTTAAAGAGGAACTGGTGAGTCAAACTAGCGCTAGCCTGCGCTGCTCTGTTGGCTCTTTCTTATATTTTTCTGTGTGGGCGCCGAGGCCTATTATTATGAGTATGTTTTTGCTGTGCTCCTCCTGCTAAAGTTTGCATACATTAGATAGTTGTTTTGATTATGTGCACTAAGCTAGATTAATATTTGCACTATTGTTTATGGTTCATTGATATGAGAATCAGTGCTTTGACTGATTGAATTAATTTATATGAGACATTTTATTATGTAATGATATATTGGTAATTATGAGATATTGCTAATGCTGGTCCAGTTGATGGCGAGCTGCCCCAGGTCCAAAGCCTAGACCCCTCATACTACCCCTATTCTACAGTAGGACATTTGGAACAATAACCACTACGGACATTAAACTGATTATATAGATACAGGTCCTAGCCCAATACTCATATTCATATATGCTGCACTTGCTACTTCCCATTAAAAACCCCAAAGATAAAAAGTATGTTGACACGGACTGCTCTGATTTTATGTGTGGTCTGTGCATGTGTAACTGAGCCTGCATCTGGCACAACATCCAATTAGATCACGTAGATAGTTTTGATTTATCAGCAGCCAACGACATGGAACAAACTGTTAGTCCATGGGTCAGAGACCAACGAGAATGCACCGCAAAATGATTCCTAACATTATTTTGTTTGCCTACAAAAGTACGTGGAGACCAACAAGAAACAAATCGCGGTCAAAAAGACTCGAGAGGACTCGAAAGTCAAACCGTAGGACTTGGGACTGACTTGAGATTTGTTGGCCTTTGACTTGGACTCGACTCGGGACTTGCCTGTCTTGACTCGTGACTTGACTCGGGACTTGAGGGCAATGAATTGAGACTGACTTGTGACTTGCTAAACAATGACTTTGTCCCACCTCTGGCAGTCAGGTTGCGAGTAGAGCTGCATACTGATTTAACAGCTCAGCATGTGAATACGCATTTTTCAGCTGTTAGAAACAAAAACAAAAACACTGTATGTATTAGTTTTAAGACATGCATTGTGTCACTGTGAGAGGCAGAAGACGTGGTGTTATCATCCTCCTCTTCCTCTGCTAAAATGTCAGGATGACGCCGGGAGAAAGCGAGATAATGGACACTGGTTTGTCCCCTTGCCAACTGGGACTTTATTGCAACCAGGTGACCTTTGGAGACAACAAAATGTCTGTCGCCTTTTTCCAATGACAGGGACCCAAGACACAAAGGCTATGTGAGTGTGTCATAAAGAGGTTGTAGCACAATTCATGTTTTTGTAAAAGATTTTTTTTAAAAGCTCAATAGGAAACCATGGATATGTAAACAAAATGTATAAAAGCTGCAAGAGAAAATAAAAACTGTCACTCCTTCACAAGCTCGCCTTCCACGCGCCCTTCCCGGACTCCCGACCGCTGTGGTGACACCACAGCCCACACCACCTCTAATCTGACCTCCCTCTTTCATATGAGTGCCATTTATTAACATTAGACAGCATCAGACATATACATACATGAATATATGTACTAAATAATATATATGTCATTTTTCATCATGTATTTTTAATAAAGTGAGAGTTGAATATTAAAAACATTATCTGAATCTAGTAATCTAAAATGATTAATTAAATTCATGCATGATGTGTATTAAATTAAATCCATTATGTGTATCAAATTAAATCCATTATGTGTATTGAATTAAATCCATGAGGTGTATTGTAGGAATTGGCTTATGGCTTGATTTGGCCATGATTTGGCTAGTTCGTAAAGACACATAAAAATTAGATGGTGCATGCACTCTGCCCTCAAATGGTTTTGATTTTGGATTACTCAAAATCACTCAAAATCCAGGGGTTACTCACGCACCTATGATATTCCATCAGTCTCATATGGATGAGTGCCTGTGTAAGAGCATAATGTAGCTGTCTAAAAATGAATTGATAAGATCTCCATCTTAATTTACATCCATTTTCTGTAATTTCTTCCGTTTCAGCCACTGTTGGACAGCAGTTGCAGCAGACTGAGCAGAGACACAGAGAATTCCCTATCCATGCACAATCTCTCGGGTGTATCCTGAGGTCTTTCTTCATCTCCCGGTGGGACATGCCAGTAACATGATATTAATACAGTACAACTATCATTGAATTAATAAGATTTGTGGAACAAATTATATTTATTCCTCCAGACCTATAGGCCTCAACATTCGCTAGAATTGTTAAGCAAATAATAAAAGAACCATAACTGTCAATGTTTGTTGAACGTATAATTTCATATTGACTTAATATGATATATCATTGCTTTATTTCTAAGGTCATAGATTTCTCATGTCAAGGATAGTTTTCACTATGTATCCTCACTTTTTGTCTGCATCATGGCTGTCTGGCAAAGGCTGATATAATTTAAGTGGTGACAGGATAGGTCTTCTGCACAATGCCCCTGCGGTCGGGACGTGTGTGTCGTGTTGGCAGCTAAGACATAGGGATTATTGGGGATTGTGCAGAAGAAAAAGGCAAGAGCAGCTCATCATGCCAGTCAATAGAAGAGCTTTGCCTCATGTGCAAGGACACTGGGCCTGGTTGTCATCGTCCCCTTGATGCTTGACAAGGGCAATGAGCAACACATAAAGCCAAAGGATGGTTGATACAGGTTATGTGACCATATAGCTGTATGAACAAACTGGAATAGGGGTTGAACAGTCAGCTGAGAAGTATGCTAAAAGAGAAAAAAACAATGCTCTTATTGACATCAACAGTTTTGTGAGGTCCTTCAAGGTGACCACTGTAATGATTTTGGACTGTCTAAAAATGAATTGATAAGATCTCCATCTTAATTCACATCCATTTACTGTAATCTCTTCCGTTTCAGCCACTGTTGGACAGCAGTTGCAGCAGGCTAAGCAGAGACACAGAGAATTCCCTATCCATGCGCAATCTCTCGGGTGTATCCTGAGGTATTTCTTCATCTCCCGGTGGGACATGCCCAGAACACCTTTCATGTGGAGATCCAGGATATATCCCAAACATATGCCTCCTGGACACCATAGGTGAGGATGGGAAGGTAGATTGACTGATACATTGAGAACTCTGCCTTTCAACTCAGTACTTTCTTCCCCACAACAGTCCTGTACAGCAAATTTTAATTTCTCGGAGGCTCTAAATGCAAGAGAAAACAGAGTAACTCAAACATGCAGAAAACATGTAAGCAAATGAGAGCAAAGCAAATGAGAGAAAGCAAAGGGAAAATGCTAATTTCTCTCTTTTGTCCCTATAATCAATCAATAGATAATGAGAACCCTACCCTCTGATAAGTCTCTACACCTACCCACACTTCATTTAGATAATATTACACAACGGCTCTGAGCTGTAAAATCATTATGGAGATTACTAATAATTCTACGGGGAAACTTATTTTAAACAAACAAGTTATTCTGACTGCAAACATGATTATGCAACATAATTACGATACCCTAATCAAACGGCTCCACTAATTAACACACAAACAAATATTCAGTCCTCCCGGGCACACACTTTAGTAAACTGTTTACCCCAGTGACAATGGAGAATTATTGGTGTGGGAGGTCACTTACAAATTTGAATCAAATATGTTTGGTGATTGATTATAGCTTTCATTCATACACCTCACACATGTGCCACTGTTTTCAAAAAGAATAGCAACTGCCACCGCAAATGAAATACAAATCAAAGTCTTATTGTATATTTTTGTTCTTCCTCCACAGTTCGAGTACTAGTGGAGTTCTAATACCTGATGAGAGAGTAATTATTCAGAAGAAAATTACAACCTTTGATCTACTAATTGAGCACAAGAAAGTGTGACTGCTGCTGTCGCGCTATGGGTGAGAATGAGAACAGTTATAAAGCAGCGACATGGACTATAATCAGCTTGAGCAAATGCATTTTGCCACAATCATGCACGTGTGAGGCCCTCAATGTCATGGCAGCTCTTAATACAATTGTTACTGTATGTTGTATAATGATTGGGGCAATAATGATAATTATAATGATTGGGGCAATGTGTGTGTGTGTGAGTGTATGTTGGTGCTACAACGTTGCACTCTTCACTCTGTATTTTGTTTATTATTTGTTTGGTTGACTACAGCAGTTTAGCAACGTCTGAAATAATAAACTGCATAAACACATTTGTTACATTTACATTGTCCCAAAGCAGAAGTGATGTTTGTTGTATGGCAAAATGATGCAGATTATATATACCAAGACATTCTCAAAACAAATTTAAAAAAATACCACAATAACAGAGCATAAACTACAAATGATTAAGGCCAAAATGGAAAGTGTTACATGAAAAGTTATAGTTTAGAGCCATATGAGTAGGAGCAAAAACTTGGTTCATGACCAAATCCCGATGGGGCGTCATAGAACGAGCAGGTAAGCACTGTCTATTCCTGTACAAAGTAATAGCAGTAGGTTTGATATTACAAGGTGAATAAACATTTTTTTTTTATGACTATACTATGTGTGTTGCCAGCTCAACTGATACAAAATCAGCAGCTAAGCCTCTGGAAAATGAAGGCAAAGTGTATGCATTGTCGGATAACCGAGATGTTTTAAAATAATACAAATCTTGGTAATATCACAATAATCATCCTAACTAAAGCTGATACAACAAAAAAAAACAACTAATTGATATTGCATATATATATATATATATATATATATATATATATATATATATATATATATATATATATATATATATATATGTATATGCTTCATGAACAGAGACGCCAAACAACCTGCAGGTCCAGTCTGACCACAGGATTCAGGGGCTGCATTCTGCTCTTTCAATAATTCATGAAATGTCTTTGCAGTTCTTCCTTGACCCAGCACACCACAATGCATCTCCATCAGCCTGGCTCGCCTCCCTTGCATATAAGTTGGAAATATGTTATTTATTATTTTCCTCAAATGTTTCATCTCACAGCAAAGATGTCACTGCTATAGATACTTTGAATTTTACAAACGCTACAGCGACAGGGTTTTAAGCAGCAAATGTGTTTATTAGCCATCTGCTGGACTGTGTGCCTGGGTGTGAGAAAGGGAAGAGCTGGCACTGAGAAGTTATAGGTTACAGATTGCAAGACTTCTGCTCTGCAAAAGAGACGTGCTCTCATAATGATAGGTGATCTCTAGAATCTACTGTAATCATTTTAATGGTAGTATCATGACTGTAAAAACGATTAAAAATGTGACATAATAATAATAATAATAATGCATTGTTTTTTATAGCGCTTTTTTGGACACTCAAAAATGCTTTACATGTCAAAATTCTTTTGACTGCTTACATGGTGGTGATAAACTATTACTGTAGCTACAGATACCTAGGGACACACTGACAAAAGCAAGGCAACATGGATGTGCCATCAGCCCCTCCGACATGTGTGAAATAGTGGTTCTCTGCATTAGAGGTGTATGTGAGTTGCAGAAAGTGGCAGCCCCACTTACCTCAGTCCACCCATCGGGCAGTTTTTACATTTTAAAATTGCAATGGGGATGTTTTAATTTTAAAGAATTCTCAAAATCTATGGCTCTAATGATGTAAACACATGAATAAATAGACAAATACCATGATCAGTAACATAATTGTTATCATTCATTTTGAACATGAACTGTTTAATTAACATGCTATGAGTTGTAATTTGAAAGGGAGAGTTTGAATGGAGTTGGGCTAGAAAAGTTGATGTTAATATTTAGGTTAATACATTTAGCATGTATTATTAGTTTATCTGTTAGCCAACTGCTTTGTGAGGTACCACATTTATGGGATGACATGTTACATGAACTATAAAGGCCTTTTACGCCACACAAAAATCACCTCTCTAATCTGGAAGATCATCTATCACTGTTCGTATTAGAAAGTCACTCAATTAACACTTAGCCTCATCCCAGTCCATTTGCTTGCTTTGATAAGTCATTAATGGGAAACCCCTCACGCCTTTGGTGAAGTCTGATTAGGATTTTGCAGGGATACTTCCAGATTGCATTACACTCATGAGACTCACATTAAACAAACTAATTCTTGGTCTCTTGGTATTCCATGGAGTCATATGTTGCATAATTCAAATTTGACCAGGAAGGAAGACCAAGGAAAATCCAAAAGTTCCCTTCATAAGATCTCTCCCTGCTGTCCCTGTGTCCTAAACCCCAGCGAGCTCTGAGGGTGCTCCTCTTAGTGCTCTGTGTATATTTCCCTCCCCCACAAATATGCTGATTTATTGTCTTACCTGTGTGTGTTAAATGTATAAATGTTAATTGTTTGTATGTACTGTATTATATGTATTGTGTTTGTTTGTTTTATGTTCATGGGACCCTCTCGAAAATGAGATGCTGCATCTCAAGGGGTTTTCCCTTAATAAATCTAAATCTAAATCTAAATCTTAAACAGAATGTCCAGACATCCTTTGTTGGGGGGCCCACTCTGTAGTATTCTGTCTTTTACTACAGGTTATAGCTTCATTTAAAACACAGTTAACATTAATAATAATCTGATGAACAACAAACAATGTCATTCACGAATGCACATCACATAGAATATATTATTTTAGACAAGAGTTGGCGAATGCAATTGGAACAACAGGTGCCACAGCGGGGGGGCTGTAAAGTGCCAAACAGTTGCTGTGTCCTTAGGCAAGACACTTGCCTAATACCCACATTGCATATGAGCCTGGTGTGTGTGTGAATTGTTGGTGGTGGTTGCAGGGGCCGATGGCACACACTTGTTGCCTCACTTCTGTCATTTGGGCCTTTGGGCAGCTTTGAGTGTCCAAAAATAGAGCTAAAATGCAATGAATGCAAAATAAACTATGCATTATTAATAATAACGCATCGGTTTTATATATCGCTTTTGTGGACACTCAAAGACGCTTTACATGTCATTCATTCACCACATACACGGTGGTGATGAACTACTATTGTAGCCACAGTACTGACCACCACCAACCATTCACACACACACAGCAGACTCATTCTTGGCAGTTTGGTACTTTACGGCCGCCCCACTGTGGCACCTGATGTTCCCAGAAGTTAAGTGTCTTGCCAAGGACACAACAACAGCAGACATCAGTGGGAGTCAATAGTGAAAGTCAGGCTCGAACCCACGACCTTCTGGCTCAAAGGCCAATGCTCTACCAACTGAGCTACTGTACTGTCGCCCCTTATTATTATTATTTGAACGGATTTTCAAATTTCTGAATGTCAATGTCAGGTTTGATGACGATATGTAATGATTCCACATTTTTTGGGAAGGTTGAAAGGATAGAGTTGCTTTCAAAGATGAAATAATAAATACAAATAAATCATTGATTGCATGTGCACTGCAACCAGGTGGTTTTAGCCTTTCTGTCAGCAGAGCCGAAGAGAAAAACTATAAATAATAGCAGGAAAGTGTGGTGATTAAAGGATTGTTTTCTGACGAATGCATTAAGGTAAAAGAAAAAAAAAAGCAAAAAAAAAATTTCCAGAAGTTCATCCCACTCACATCTTGCTCTATATCTGGAGAAGCAAAGTTTAGGTCGCTGATAAAATATTCATCTGCAGCTATTTGCTTGAGAGAATAATTTATTTTCTTGGGTGGATGCCTCTTTTGGAGATATGTTGTGTTGTATGCTGCTATACTTTGATCAGCGGGAGGCGAGCTTGGCTGTGGATGGGGATCAGAGCAGGGTTAGCAGAGATGGGTGAGCAGGGGATTCAGGCAAGGGGACCTTGCCATTCACGTTAATGGTTTGTGAAGACTGAGAGCGTGGCTTCTGGACACTGTGTCATCATCCTGACACTGGCCAGATTTGGGGCGGTGCCAGCAGCACATAGAGATGGAGAGGCTGGGAAGATGATAGAGGAGCCCGGGGTTGAATAAATGTTTTACACATGTGCACTCAAGAAAAATTACATAGCTGTGTGACACAAGCCCTACCCAGCAGAAAGTGAAAATAGCATGCTTTAGTTGGATATTGGTAAAAGCTGCTAACCACTAACTAATGGCAAACTGAGTACTTTCACTATATCCATGTGTTTGTGGTTCAACTGGCAGCTCCAACGCAAACATGCACAAAGTGTAACACATTAGACTTTAGGTTTACCCACTGTATTGTATGTACCTGTCTTCTACTGGTGTGGTGAAGTGAAGGGTCAGAGAGAGTTTTGGCCTGTGTCTTGTCTGAGTGAGTGAGTGTGTTAGATGCATATTCTCCTTGTGTCTGCGTAGGTTTCTTCCGGGTGCTCCGTTTTCCCCTACCACTAAAAACATGTAAAATAAGTCTGGCATTCGCCGCCTGTACTGGCGACCCCGCTTTGTGACTCTGGTCTGTGAAAGGCGGAATATAAATAAAAATTATTTATATTCAGAATACTCTTTTTGAGTAACTGTATTCTGTTACAGTGACTACTTTCTAGTCTAGTATTTAGAAAACAGTTGGTTAGAAAATTACAATACATACTTTCTCATATTACTTCTCCAAGGTAAAAAAAAAAACAACAACAAAGAAAACGTGTGTGCTTGTATGTCTGTGTTAGCGCATGCATCTTTGCGTGTTTGTAAATTAGCTAGGTTATATTTCTATTTCTAGGTTATATCTTGTAACAGAATACATTTTCAAAGTATTCTACCCAACACTGAACTCTGTACAGTTTGTTTTTTGTTTATCTTTCGTTGTGGGCTCGCTTTGGGTGCATGTAGAAAACACTCACCAGGAAGAGCAAGCGGAAGTTGGCCAGTTGACCAAAGAAGTCCTCCACGCTGACGGAATCCGGGTCAAAGGCGAAGTAGCTGCCAATGCTTTCGTAGAGCTTCTGCATGTTCTTGTGCATGGTGGACAGTTTCTCATACTGCTCCCGAGAATGCTTGCAGAACCCGTGCAATCCATAGAGTCAAGGAAAGGTGACAGACAAACACTCCGATCACATAATGGCAGTACAAAAAGTTACAATAGAATCTTATGATTAGATGGAACACAATCTCTCAAGCTTTATGGACGTGAAAATCACTCTTTGATGCCAAGGTCAAGAAAACAAAGCTCTGGACAAAGAGGGGTCGTGAAGAACGTAAGCTGTTATTATTACAACAACCTCTCCAGCTCACTTCGGAGTCAATAGCTTGGTGAGCTAATAGCTGCAGCCCTGGAGTAATGGAAAGGTGTTTTGTAAGCAGCAGTGTGACATAGATGCTTGCAGGAAAAGCTGATTGCAGTCATTGTTCTATTGTTTCTCCCAACAACAGTGGGGTCAGGTTGTTTGGAACCTGCTGGCTCCCGTCGCACTATGTAATTTAGTGAACGGGCGGAACACTTTGCTCCTGGTGAATGGATATTGACAGTCGGCATCAGTTAAGCATTATCGCTGCGGACACTGACCTCATAGAGACTGACACACCAGGTCTACACACTGGCAACATATTAATTTTGCAAATACAGAACAATATGAAGTTGATTATAATTATTTGTCTCAGTATTTTTGAGAATTCTCAAAAATACTGTATACATGTGCAAAAATAACCTTTCATTTGTCCTTGAATTTTTTTTAAAAGCTTAAATTGTAATCAAAATATAGCAAATGTTTTGTCCAGTATTAGCTGAATGTTTGAATATTATATTATAATATGTTGTATATGTGACTATGAACAGATTTTACAAAGCACTTGCCACATTGTATATAGACAAAGATATTAAATTTATATAATTTTTTTAATGCACATCAAATGGAATTGCAACATAAATCTTCACGCAGACAATAGGTAGTCTCTGCTCACATGACGGGGTTTATGCGTTATAAAGAAAATGAACGCTGGAGACGGCTTTGCTCGCTTAAAGCAAGAGAGAAATTATCAAAAACTACAATGAGGCACAATGAGTGAGCAGCACATGCAGCCCCAGATATGGATGTCTCTCTTTTACACCAACTGCTGTGCGTCTATCGTGGTCAGATTTAATGTACCGCCAAAACATTACAATCCTTTTGGCCAACAGTTACTTTGCACGAGTGCTAATTAAGTCAATAATCTGTGATAGTTGTCTTAATCAATAAACAATACATGCGGTTGTATTGGGAGTTTAAGATAGAAGATAGATGGTGTATTTGTAACAACTTTTAGCCTTCTTCTCCTGGAGCCATTCTTACGTCCTCATGTTCGCGCAAGCAGTGCAGTGCCTGTATCTCACTGGGGACCGGACTGAGGCTGCCTGGGCTTTGGCTCCATGCATTTCCACATCAAAGACATGTCATATAGATGGAGGCTGACGCACACTATCCTGCGGCAACACCAATACAATGTGGAGGTTTCATCAAGCACACACAGACTGAAAACTCACTGCACTGAAGTCACAGAGAAGTATGCAACACATTATTTTCAATGCTACTGTCGCTAGCCCCTGATGGGTCCTGAGCAAACAGCAAGGCTGCATTGAGTTGTGCCAACCTGTTTGTCGGTCCTCTCCCCTGCTCAGCGTCCTCTTTTTTAGTTGAACTCTCTAGCCCCACAGCTCTGCATGGTTTCCTTCAGTTTCAGATACAAACTGAATCTATATACTGTATGAATATATTTTTTTCCTGGAGGTGGTGCGATATATGAAAGGTGACTACATGAATAAATTGAATAAGCAGATGTAAATAAACAAAGCACATATGCTTTTATCAAAATGCTTTTAGTGGGTAAGGATCCATCTTTAGGTCACTGTACAGTATACAGATTATTCAAAACAATTTTCAAAAGCAAACGCATCCTTTATTATTTGTGCCTTCCTGAGTTATTTGTGCCTTCATCATGTCCTTTATGCTCCTTTTGATCAGTCACCTTTTAATCTGTTTCTGCATGCCAGCAAGGGTATATTTAAAATCAAAAAGCTAAGATGAAGAGAGTGAGAAAAAAATCATAAACTGCTTTTTGGGGAGTCACTCAAATTCTCAATGACCACCTAGGATGGCAATAAATGATTTGCTTTGTTTACCTATGCGCATAGGAGCGTTATTAAAGCACCACATAAAACTCAACAGAGAGGGCCAAAAAGCCTGCCTAAAAAATCTCCAGTAACCTACTTCCATTAATGTTTATTTAATGCTTTTCCTATGAGATCGCTGGCCCTTTGCAGCCAGGCCTCACACTAAGCCTGCTTTCCTCCCCAAAGCCCAGATCCAGCTCTTATCCCCCACACCTACAGCCAACAGCCCCAATGGGCCAAATTACACCACTGCTGCCCACTGACTAGACATGGCCGAACCAGACCAGGGATAAAGGAATGGAAGTGCCAGAGCAGTGCAAAAAGCATTTTTTGATGTAAATACAAGGATTGTATAAATTTTGCAATATAAGCAATAACTTTGTGTTGTTGGGGTACATTGCATGTTGTTTTTATTCAAACAAAATAATGTATTTTTTTTCCACATTGTGCAATTCAAATTCTGTTTTAAATTTTGCAGAGGTAGATGTTGGTGATTTTGACAGCTCAATGTCCCCTGGGAGGAGGTGGTGAGAAACATTGGCACTGTCAGAGGGAATTAGCAACGAAGCCAGAACTAGCATTAGGGGATGTGACCCAGTGAGGTGGAGACAGAGGAAGAGCATGTGAGGATAGTAGGATATACTGCATGAAACACATAAGCAAGGACACAAGGACGGCCAGCAGGCACAGGCACAGAAGCATCTAAAGCACTCACCCCATATGCCCCTTCATTATTGTGGTAGAAAACAGACAATTTTGCACAAGCTCCAAAATCACATTCTCTCATTTATCTTGGAGCTGGAACAGAACACTCTTGGCCAAGCTACACTGATTAGGACACATCTTTTCATCTACACCAATTGAAATAATAATTACTATAAAAGCTGCTCGAAACCAAAAAGAAAAATTGAGCCTGTCCATTGTGAATTTCCAGTCGTGTTCATCTAGCACGGGAAAAATTAATTAAATCTTAACCAAATACTTTGGTGAAACAATGTCTGCAGAATGACTGGATCCCATCCAAAGTAATCAAAGCACCTTGGATGTGCCATTGAAGAGGTGACAGTGTTTTTGTCGGTCTGTCTCTGGGTGTTTTATGCCATTTCATATCAAATCAAATCAATAAAACCAATGGATTTAAGTAGAAGTTAAAATGCATAGAAAAAGTTAAAACAACAAAAATAGTCAAAAGTTAAGCTAAAAAAGTGTGCCTTGAATCTGCTCTTAAAAATGCTCACTAAATTCTTCTGTTTTGTATTAGGGTATCCTCTTTGCAAATGTACATAATTCTTTTTTTATTGTATTTATTTTACTCTATTTTTATGTCAATGCAAATATGTTATGCACTTTTGATGTTTTTTAATATTTCGGAAAATTCTCACTAAACAGATTTAAAAAAACTAAAAACCTGGCTGTTCCATACAAGAGGGAATTTAATACTAACCTGGCCTCAGCCATCAATAAACTCTGGTCAATTATTATTTCCCCACATGTACCATCTAACAATGTGCTCTCAACTGACCTACCTGATTAAACGTTAAAAATATAGACATGTAACTGTAATCTCATAAATATGTAAGTTATACTCAACATTGTTCTGCAATACTTTATATTCTGACTCTGGTTCCCATGTTAAAACAGTTTAGAATCCGGAGGAACGGAGCTTTGGGCCAAGAGCCAACTTTTGCTCCATCCTGTAAAGACGTTTTTGAGAGGTCTGCCAATGCTATATGTTAGCATTGGCTAATTCTACTTCTGGGTCCACCCCCATCGGCCCGGGGTGGTATTGCAAGCATGTCAGCGCACGTCATTTTGGCCACTTTTGAGCTGGGACCCTCCCCCACTGGCTGAAACGCGGAAGCCCCGCTCACCAGACGCGCATTCTCTAGTTTTCAGACGCAAAGGACTTCACACCAGAACGTCCTGACGCGAGCCGCAAGTTCCGGAAGTAGCCGGCCGGCTCTGATGCTAACAGAGCTATGCTAGCGGCTTCTTGTGTACAGATCTTCTCCAATATTCAGCTTTGCAGCGTGTCTTTGCTCACAGACATTCCACGGGCTTTATATAACAGCAGTATGTGTTCACGGAGGTGACTTTATATAAACAGCAGTATTGTTCACGGAGGTTTTTATATAACAGCAGTATGTGTTCACGGAGGTGACTTTTAGAACAGCAGTATGTGTTCACGGAGGTGCGCCATACGTGTTTTCATATTATTATTAACGGTAATTCCGCATCGGTGAACACACTCGAAGCAGTTGCATAAGGTCACGGGAGCATGACAACGCATATTTCACAGCACAGAGTCCCCCATTGTCAACACTGGTTTGAGTTCTGGTGAAGCCTGGTGTGGGTCCTGTTTTGGCTGTTCATGAGTATTTTCAGTCTGCTCGCTCAGTCCGCTAATGTCCCTGTGACCACTTTGCAGCTCTCTGATTGGTTGTCGCACGAACGTCCCAAGGAAAGGATGAGCAGAATCCATCTCCTGTGGGCGTTGATTTTTCGCTCCTGCTCCTCCCTTTTCACTTTCCCGCCAAGTCCGTGCGTCATTATTGAACAGTCCGTTCGTGCGTGCCGAGAGGTCCGTGCGTTGTGACGGTCGAACGCGCGCCACCATAGACTTTGCATTTAAACCCGACGCAACGCATGATCCGGTCTGAAAGCACCATTAGATAGTCCACAGAGAGTGGTTGACTGCAGGAAGTTTCAATCACACATTCAGTCACATTCACACCTCTAGACTGTTCAGGGAAACAGCACTGCCACCCAGAGCTACCACGACAGGGTCCTGGCCCTAGCTTAACAGTTGAATTTGACCAAAAAAAGCTCTTGTATAAAACTCATAAACTTATAAATTATACACTGCATATGACTTTGAGAGGCCCTGAATGATTATTTAGACAAATAAACATAACAACAGCTTTTCTCTACAAATAAAGAATCGGGCAGTCAGGTTATTTGCTGCCTTAAATTCCAACTCATCAAATATATGACATTCAATGTCCTGTTCATAAACATTGCACCAGTTCTTCCAAGCCAACTCCATCTACAGTATACATGCTGATCTGATATCTCTCCTCTTTCTACAAGACAGACGGTGCACACTCTTATTGCTCAGAGAATTATAACACCTCTTTGACATGGAGGTTGTGACCTTTCTTCACCACATTGCCCTCGCGCCGTCGCCTCTCGCTTTTTCTCTTGAAATTAAAAGCCGGATTTGATGTCAATTTTACTGTCAATTTATTCCACCTGTCTGTCCCTGAAATATTTATAGGTGCAGAGAGGAAGGTTGCGTCTGCTTTCGCATTCAAAGCTCTTCACTACTACACCCAGCTGGTGTTGGAACAACTCAATGAGGGGAAGACTAGTGGGCGTAATCACTACATCTGATAAAGGCAGATTGATGATCTTAATAAAATATGAGGGTATTAGGGCCATGGGAATTACCTGTTGAATCATGGATAGGCTATTTTAAAAGGTAGACAAGAAAATGGAAATCTAATACTTGCTGCCAATTGTAATAGCATAGTGGTGAATGTTTGCATCATAGACCATATATCAGGATTGGACCGAGTTCTGTTGTCACCAATAGTGTTGCTGAATGCAGCGTTTGGCACATAAGCTTGCTGAATTTCCTTATATGGCATTTGTGACGAAGGGGGTACCTTTGTGCTGTAGAAGATACAGATGCAAACTAACGTGTTGCAAATGTACTCTGGAGTATCCACCCCACAAATCAAGGACTCTGATTTGTCAGTTCTTATGGTTCGAATCTGCATTTACAAGTACAACATCAAAATACAACCCGCAAGAATTATAAGAAGGGCCTAACTACTGATGTTTAAGCCCAAAATGAGACGTGTGACACCAACGGTTACAGAGCTAGATTCATTCACTTTTAAAGGAATAGTTCACCGTTTTTACATACTGACATATGTTCTTACCTTACCTTAGACTAGTTAATACGTACCTGTCTGGTCTTAGTCCGTGCGCTCTGTCATGCAAACGGAGCAAAAACGGGAGCACAACCGCAGCCTCCTCTGTATATTTTGTAGCACCAAAAGGTAGCTCCCGCTAGAAGCTACCAAACTCTTCCAAGTGTTCCCTATTAAATGTATATAGTTACGTGACGTGTTACACTGCAAAGTATAGTAACACAGAAATGTAACAGTCGATTTTCTCAGCGGATAAAACGGGTACTATATTGTGAGGCGTAGTAATCTGAGGGGCGCTACGTCCGCGCACTAACTTCTCTCCGGAGACTTCTCTCTCGCTCACTTCCGTCAATAGAAGCAGCGTGACTTGTAATACACACAGTAGCAGCGAGAGAGAAGTCTCCGGAGAGAATTTAGTGCGCAGAGAAGTTAGGAGCGCTACGTCCGCGCGCTAACTTCTCTTAATAGGGAACACTTGGAAGAGTTTGGTAGCTTCTAGCGGGAGCTACCTTTTGGTGCTACAAAATATACAGAGGAGGCTGCGGTTGTGCTCCCGTTTTTGCTCCGTTTGCATGACAGAGCGCACGGACTAAGACCAGACAGGTACGTATTAAGTAGTCTAAGGTAAGGTAAGAAC
Source organism: Knipowitschia caucasica (assembly GCA_964034765.1). Lineage (NCBI taxonomy): Eukaryota > Metazoa > Chordata > Actinopteri > Gobiiformes > Gobiidae > Knipowitschia > Knipowitschia caucasica. The sequence continues at coordinate 29,319,024 of OZ035830.1, forward strand.
ATTTGTCAGTATGTAAAAACGGTGAACTATTCCTTTAAGTCATGTAAGTCAATAAGAGATAAAGCAAACTTCATCCTTGAGCACTTCCCATATATATATGTATATATATATATATATATATATATATATATATATATATATATATATATATTAGTGCTGTCCAACGATTAAAATATTTAATCGCGATTAATCACATGAATTTCATAGTTAACTCGCGATTAATCGCAAATTAGTCACACATTTGTGTGGGTGTGTGTGTGTATGTGTGGGTATAGACCATAGACTGTATAGAACAGGGGTCGGCAACCCGCGGCTCCGGAGCCGCATGCGGCTCTTGAGTGCTCCTGGAGTGGCTCCTGGAGCCTTTTAAAAAATGTCTGAAAATGGAGTGTGAGGGCTATATTTTATTTCTAGTTTGAATGTGGTTTCTGTAGAAGGAAAAAACAATCTTTACGTTTTTAAATGCTGTAAAAATATGTATAAGTAATATCTAATTTCAACATTTCTGTCAACGTAGTGCGTCATATCCTATGACGCGCGGTCACGCGGCCCCGCCCCATGCGGCCGCTGCTGTAAACAAACCGGCGTGTGTGCATCATAGACTGTAAGTGCACATGGATCCCGAAGCTAAAACGAGAAAGAGTCGATAACAAGACTGGACTAGAAATGAGAATGAACATTTTCTTTCAGTCAAAGAGGAAGGACTGCTTCATGTTTGTAATGAAAAGTTTTGTTGCAACACGAGGAACAATGACGTGCAAAACGACGTAAACGGTGATTACGTGAAGGATTCATTCATCAAAAATTCAGAGCACCTATTTTCAGACTTCAAAACCTTCTCAAAGACGGTGAAAGAAAAGGCCATTAAGGATTTTAATTCAGCTCCAGCAAACTTCAGCCTGTGACGTGATGGATATGAGCAGACAGTGATGCAGGTATGTGACCTCTGAGCCCCAAAGCAGATTGATTTACTGTATTTCTACAATTGCATGAAGGCAAAAAAATTGAAGTTAAACTAAAGCAGAGTTGTCACGTGTTGCGTCATTCACGACACGCGTGGTGCGACACGCTGCTGTGAAAATACACATTTGATAATCATGAATGATTATTATGTATTTGTAGCCTTTACTTTGTCATTTAGAAATTAGGCTAATATAGCTAATACATCTTGCAGCCTGTGTTAACTTCATAAAAGCCTTATACAAGGCTGCTATTTTTTTGCGGCTCCAGACAGATGTTGTTTTTAGTTTTTTTGTCAATTATGGCTCTTTGAACATTTTGGGTTCCCGACCCCTGGTATAGAAACATCATGGTGTCATTATGATGATGATAAACAATAATATGACGCTGAAACCCTTGTTAGTGACAGCTGGTGGGGGGGTGATAGGGGCGGGCTCTGGAAGTGCGGTTGCTGAATGAAGTGAATTGATATGTTTGGAATTCGTTCCCTTATTTTTCTTTATACTGTTTTTTTTTTGGTATACTCAGAAAATGGTTAATGTTTTTTTCATGTTGTCACAGGACCCCCCTTGAAAAAAGAGATGGTTCATCTCAAGGGGTTATCCTTAAGAATAAATATAAAAAAAAAATTAGGAAGTAGTTTTACCCAGTTTGACGCGGGATGGTGTAATTGTATTATTAAAGAAAGTCGTGGGGTCCCTTGCCAAGTGATATTAGTATTTTAGGCTCAATTGCACTAATATCTGTTTGTCGAAGTTTAGCGACGTTGGCTGAAACAAAAATCTTCAGTTTTTTATATGCTTCTATGAAGTTTTGAATAGTATGAGTTAGAAGCCCTGGCGAAGGGGCCTTCTTGTAATTTTGTACACCTGCACAGACAGGCTACAAGTGGGGGAGTGATAACAGTGCCTCTCCAGCTAGCCTAACATTTGTTTTAAGCGTTTGTAGCTGCATAATATACCACGGCAACATTGACCTAATCCTAAATATTCTGTCTAATCGGACGCTGCATTTAATGCAGATATATAAATATTCCATATTGTTGGTCCACAGTTTTGTCGATGACTGATGACTTGAGACAGCAGTGACTCTGGGCTCACCTGAATGGAATTCGCATTGGTTCGAAAGATGTGTGTTGGACAATGTTGACTAACAAACCCAGTTCTAACTGGTGTTGTTTGCATGAATGCAAAACTAAACGTAAACTCAAAATAAAACTGCTGGGGATTTAAGTAGTAATGAGTGTGCAAACCCTTCCATTGGCAGGGATAAGTTTTAGGATGTTTGTTAACAATTCATAAAGGTTAAAATAGGGTTAAAAAGTTTGGGACACAGATGATAAAAACTTCTTTATTATAAAACACTTTAAAGACAATGATAACAATAAGTAAAATGTTATGCTACTTTTCTCACTTTTGATACTGTTTTTCTACACAGCAAGAAGTCCTGGGGTTGATCCACTTGCCAAAAAATGCCTTTCAATGTGTAGACATAGATTGTACGATTTTTTCTCCGGTTTACCACTAAAAACATGTACAATAGGGTTGAGTACTGGGACTGCAGATGACAACTACTCTACCTATTTAATCTTGTGCAAAACATATTTGTCTCTCTGAGCGTAATGGTCTCTGAACTACTGTCCCCTTTCAATAAAAAATTAACTAAACTAGGTGATGTAAATGTGGACAACAAGATGCAAACATAAACGTTCACATACTGTACCATTGCCAGTATCTTCATCAAATGAAATGCAGCGTGGTCGACCTGGCTATCAATGCTTCATGTTTTGCCACTTGTAATAATTACAGTCTATGTAAGGTTTGATGTGGGCTGTCTGTATATTTACGTCTCTGTTATATGTCACTCATTTGTCACTCAAGAGTTGAAACAAAAGTCACGACACTCAAACGTTTGTAACGCATTGTAAAGGTTCTTGCTTAGACAAAGAGTTAATGTGATCACATATCTATGTTGGGGGTATGTAATCCCCTTACTTTACTCGCTAATTGGATTAAGTAACGGTTACTTTTATTACGTCTGACCAACACTATGTTATATGTCACAGACTAGATCAACAACAAAGTTCCTTTAAAAAGTTTGGGCCCCTAGCACTCAATCATACTACAGTCATACCTATTCAACCTGGGTTTTTTTAAAAAAAAAAAAATAGACACCCCTGTATTTAGAAGGTAGGAGTCACCGGAGCGCCATGCAAACTCACACAAAAAGTCCCTGTGAAATGTAACGTAGAACATTCAGCTAGACAAAACTAAACTGCTCGGCTGTCCAAAATAATCCTATTAATACATCCCCGTCAGATAAGTTTGTCATCAATCTGAAGAAAAACTCTAATAATCCTGGGTCCCCTATCATTGGCAAATGGTTTTTACTAGGATACTTCAGGGGTAATAATTTGTTCTCAGGACCCACCATGCAGGACTACTACTACTCCCACTGCAAGATTTACACAGATTGTCAACATTTACCAGCATTATAGCCTCGGTGGGAGAGCCCCCTCCAAAAGCCAAGCGAAGCAATCAATAGTGTTATCACCTTAATGTTTATTTGTTGCTCGTTGCAGTTGTTGCATTGGGTCCATTATGATGTTAGCAACTGCTGACCTCAACTCATCCGCTGTCTTTAAATGTTTCGCCGCTCCTCGACAAACAGCAGTGTTGGTTTCGCTCCTGCAGGTTTTCAACCAATCTCATGACTATCACCAACTTCTCATGTGTACTAACTGCGACTTTGTGAGCATTGGCAGAAAAAGCGTCATATAAAGGAGCTGTATGTAATAGGCACGCTCAATATCTTAATAAGTCACTACGGGTAATTCAATTCAACTGAAATGAATCACAACATCAAGGAGGACTTCTTTAAAACCGATGAATTCGCCAAACAGATCAGAGAATTAAACAGTTAAACACAAGAAATGCAAAGACTAAAATGACCGAGCGCTATTGTTCTACAAGGTCAGAAAAATGTGCAAAAATGTGATAATGTCCAGAAATGTTGTGAATGTTGAGTGTCCTGAAATATCACCACTGCCAGAATCTTCGGTCACGACTTCAAGTCTAGCCCTCACTAAATAAACAGCTAATTAAGTGTTTAGTTAATAAATAAGTGTTAGTTATCATTTATGCTTATTAGCTATTAAAAGTATTTGTTTATATTCTTAGCTTTAATGGGTCTTGTAATCAACCTCTATACTAACTACTAACTGACACTTTCACATGGTGAGTTTAGGGTATAAAAAGCTCTTGAGGCGAGGATATTCTAGAAGTGATCACCCGGATCTTAATGCCGGTGAACAACATGTGGATCCTAAGCCTGGATTATGATGCGAATCCACCTGCTGGAGTAGCGCAAGGAATGGTACACGAGACGACAACAAAGCCACGACCTCGTGATCGAACCGTGTCCCACCTACCACTCATCACATTTCAGACCTATTATACTAGCTTGTAGTGGCAAGGTAACCCGAGCAAAGCTACGCAGACACAACGAGAACATGCAAACGACCACAGAGACCCTGTGTGGAGATGGAATCAAACCCCGCTAAAGGACACAAGGTGTAATTATCAAAATATGATTTTTTTATTGGTTTTAAAAAATACAAAAGAAAAAAACATATACATTTATACACAATTCAAAGGAGTAGGTAAAGTTTTTGTTTCCAGCCACTTTGTAACATTTTCTTTCTTTTGCAGTTGTCATATGATTCAGTTCAATTTCTTACAAAAACTTACAAACATTCAGACATTAAACAAACATTACAATGGAAACTTATTGACATATATAGTCCATATTTCAATCCAAAGGCACATTAATGATCAGTGACGTTCAAGGATCTTTGTGTTGTTAACTCAAACAAGTTTTAGTATATTATATTTTAACATATTTATCTCTTTATTGGGTGAATGAGGCTGTTTGAAAGAGGTAGTATCCCCCACTCAACTGGAATTGATTCATGTCTTTAAAAACCATTATGAATCTGTCTTTGTATGTCCACTAATTGAGTCCCTACACCGAAACGGTTCTTTCCATGACTGATGTTCTGAGTCTGGGTTTGGGGTTTTAATAGATGTCTGTTCCATATTGTGGTATTTTTTTTTCAACTTTCTCTTGGACGTTTTGCTGGTAAAAGTTTTGATACAGGGCAATAAAGTCACAGGCGTTTCGAACTAGTTCATAACCATGCGTCAAAGTGATTTACGAACAGTTCACGTTCAAAGTTCACAATTAAATTTATATACAAAAAGAGAGAGAGAGAGAGAGAGAGAGAAGAGTGAAGAGAGAGAGAGGAGGAGAGAGAGAAGAGAGAGAGAGGAGAGAGGAGAGAGATAGAGAGAGAGAGAGAGGAAAAGAGAGAGAGAGAAGAGAAAGAGAGAGTGTCAATGAACAACGTTCTTTTGACTCTGAAGTAATCTTTATTTATATAAGCGCCATTTTTTACAGACCACAAGGTCACCCAGAGCATTGTTCAGTAGTTCAATAGTTTATGGACGGCGCCCGACACACTGGCTTCAAAAGCCCCCAACTAACACCACCATTCGCTCGCCTCATTTAAACAATTTATACCTATTTTACAAGTTTCTCCCTCAGAAAGGCCTTGTTCTGACAAACCAAGGACCTTCTTGCTGAGAAGCCCACCATGCCGGCAAGAGACAAGACTGTCTAAAGTCAATTTTTAACCTAAAAAAATAATTCAAACCTTGATTTTTTGGCTACAAATATCGATTGGGGAAAGCAACACACTTGTCCAAAAAAAACCTAAAGATCATGCAGACCGTGGTTATTACCAGCCAGAACGACTTCCGTTGGTGGGTATTCTTTATTTCCCCGAGCTCTCCATCCTTTGTAATATGTTGACAGACAGTCTGCTTCCAGCAGTTTATTGGCCCTTAACTTAATCTCACCAAACCTGCTTATTAATAACACAAGACAATCAGTGTTTCTTATTTCTCCAAGGACTGTATACTGTTTTAAAGTCAGGGCATGAACAAGGCTGAGTCAAATTCATGTCAGTCATTATTTACTGGAGAACCCAGCAAAATAAATAATAATAAATAAATACAATAACCAGTCTCAACCTCACCACTGCTTAACAAGTGTTGGGTATTGTTTTCATTCTATACCGGTTTGTTAAGTATACAGTAGGAGTGTGAGGTGTGTGGGGTAAAATAAATTGCATCTAACTTTAAAGCATAGCACGCATTAATTTAACCTTAACCTAAATATATAGTTTGAGCACCAGCAGGTGTTGACCTGCAGAAATGAATGGTAACTTGTTACTCCTTGTCTTATCTGTAGTATGTAAGAATCCCGAGTCCAGTGCGACGAGTTGAAAAGATTGTTGTGTTATGACTCATTGCTGAAGTCGCCGGTTCCTCCAGATGCAGGGATGGAGAAAAAAATTCTAGGTCAAGGAGATATAAAGTTCTCTCTTATGGCTCAGAGCTAGACAATTGTACTGGGTGGCGTGTGGCGCAGCCAGAACAAGAGAAGGTCAATGTGTTTGATTCCTCCTCCAGAACAAAGCCTTTCTTTGCTGTTTGCTGCGCTCGGTCATTTCCCGCTGTTCTGGGGTGTCCAAACTGGGTCAGAAAGGGCTGGTGTAGCTTCCATCGCCGTTTTTACTTCCATCAAGTAGGTAGCACACCAGTTGACGTCCAGTTAACTTAAGGAAATGGGCCCTTACTGGAACCACTTCCGACAGCTCCTGTTGGCGGTCCTCAGTTTTCCTGTACTACTAAAAATGAAAGGACTGATAAAGTTTTGTAGTAGTGAGTATTTTTAATTGTAGTTGTGACAAAGTGGGTTACTCTTTTTAAAATGCCAAATTAACTTGCATACATATTTTTTCCCCCCATACCCAACTGATACTGTTTTTTTATTTTTTTTAATTTTTTTTCACACTGTTGCGTTTTGTTTTTCATTCGGTCCTTCATCTTGTAAAGAGGGCATGTCCTTATTGGCCATTTTGTGTCTGGAGTTGGAGCTGGGCGGATCTAATAAGGAATAAAATTGGCCATACCTGCAAGGAAAGTCAATCCCGAGTCAAGCCTCTGAAGCCAAGCAGGGCAGGCCCTGGTAAGTCTTAAATGGAGACTTCTGATAACACCAGTTGCACAGTGGAGAGTTGCCAACTGTGGGGCGCAGTGCTAACTGTCAGTTCTGTCCTGGGTGCCCCAGGCAGCCTGTGGCTATATATTAATCTACTAAACCCATCCACATAAGAATGTTTTCCGGCATTTTTAATCTTGGTTGCCTTTTCCAAGGAGAAGTGATCTTTGGAAGGCTGAGATGCTCTGTCCAATAACGGGGAACCAGATCTAACCCAGAGTCAGCGGAAAACATCCTTTTGCTATCTACAAATCACAGCCCACTTACTTATCATACATACAGTTTTTTATAATGAGACCTTGGTAATGAGTACAGTGAATGGTTACAAGACAGGAAGGAACCACAGAGAATCAAAGAAACAGAAACAATGGGCCACATCTGCAACGGCAAAACCCTCACCCGTCAGACTTGCCGGAGCCAACAGCGAAATACAATACATATTACTCAGAACATGATAACTTAAACCACATTCCATGACACTATATAGTAATTTTTCACCCCCGTCTACAGGTGAAGCTTATCAGGTGCACGCCCAACGCACAGGACATGTGTAGATATATCGAGTGGGACAAAGTCATTTGTTTTAGCAGTCACAAGTCAGTCTTCAATTCATTGCCCTCAAGTCCCGATTAAAGTCAGCGAGCAAGACAGGCAAGTCCCGAGATCGAGTCCAAGTCAAAGGCCAACAATCTCAAGTCAGTCTCCAAGTCCTATCTACGGTTTGACTTTCCGAGTCCCTCTCGAGTCTTTTTTGAACCGAGATTTGTTTCTTGTTGGGTCTCCACGTACTTTTGTAGGCAAACAAAATAATGTTAGGAATCATGTTGCGTGGTGCATTCCTCGTTGTTCTCTGACCCATGGACTAAACAGTTTGTTCCATGTCGTAGCTTGCAGGGGAAATAAAAACAATCTTTGGTGATCTAATTGGAATTGTTGTGCAGATGCAGGCGCAGTTACACAGCACAGACCACACATAAAATCAAGCAGTCCGTGTCAACATACTTTTTATCTTTGGGTTTTTAAATGGGAATAGCCAAGTGGCAGCATATATGAATAGAGTATCTTATATTAATAATCAATTAAATCTCAGAATTGGGCTGGGGACCTGTATCTATATAATCCAGTTTAAATGTCCGTAGTGGTTTATTGTCCAAATGTCCTACTGTAGGAGTAGGGGTAGTATAGGGGTCTGAAGGGACCATATAGAAGGGGGCAGGAAACCTGCCTGTATGAACTGGACCAGCATTAGTAATATCTCATAATTACCTAATATATCATTACATAATAAAATGTCTCATATAAATTATTCAATCAGTCAAAGCACTGGATTCTCAGAAATCATTGCACCAATGGCGTGGAACCTAGATTGCTGACTGAACACGAGTTCATGCTGACAGGCTCAACTCAAATTGGCATCTAGAGCTACTACATAGTAATCATATACTGTAAGAAACACTCAGACGGGTTGACAACAACTTTCCTTGTTTCGAGAGGTTAAGCTTGGACTAATGCAGGAGGCGGCTGAAATCACGCTAAGGAACATCTGGATCAAACCAACAGAGCAACCAGGAATTACGAGTATACATCGATGCAAAAGTCTCCCCTATAACAATCAAGCATTGATCAAATACCAACATCAATGTCCACAATTTGCTACTGCTCGCTCCCATCACGAACCCTACATCACATACAGGGAATCCCCATCAAAATGACTTTTGACGATATACAAAATTGGCTTATTAAAACAATCACTTAGTTTATAAAAGTAAAAAGAGCATACAGTATGTTTGGTCAGGAAACCATGAGCACAACGTACAAAAATCTCGTCAATCAACAATATTGGGATAAAACTCAACTGCAAAACACTGAAGCCTTCAAATATCCGGGCTATGGCTTGATCCCAAACTCTCTTTTCAACCCACCATAGATCATATACAAAATCAAACTTATCTCTTCTTGCCGCCCAAGCTTCACAGGTCAAGTAGTGTTTCAATCACACTCGACATCAACAAAGAATAGTCCACAACTTGTGCTGCCAATAAATGAACTACGCGTGACATAGCTCTATCCAACAACTCACTGATGCTGTTCTTAAGGCCCTTGACCCCCACTCTGACAAACTCACTCTGGCAGATTCATACTCCGATGCACTGATTTCACTCATCCATTGCACACGATATGCTTCATTGATGTTGGTTACAACCCCACAGCAATGAAGACGTTTCATTGTTTATCTTCTTGTATAAAAGTATACTACCTGAATGTACCGATATACCTAAAACAACATAGGTTCCTTTGAGAACCTCACCCTCTTTAAGAAATTTGAATTCTCCGTATCTTCAGAACTCCCCATTGTAACGTAGAGAGAGTGGGAAAGAGGCATTATCGATTTTAAAGCGGCTCATGACTGGAATTAAGCTGCCCATGGTAACTCCGATCACTAAACTCCTGCCACAATTTAAAAGCACTGATTACAAAAGATTAAACGTATCGAGTGCCTGTTTTTAACATATATATGCAATGTGTTCATTTACTGTGTTGAAAAACAACTAAGATTATAATACAACGGTTGGGGCTCTCATCTACACCAATTTCAAATCAAGTTTAAGATGACTCTGAACCCTTGATAGTGTCAGCTGTGGGGGGTGATGGGGCGCTCTGGAAGTGCGGTGCTGAATGAATGTGAATGGTTATTTGTTTGGAATTCGGTTCACTTATTTTTCTTCTATGTTTTTTTTGTAAATCATAAATGTTGTTTTTCCATGTGGTCACAGGGACCCCCTTGAAAAAGAGAATGGTTCATCTCAAGGGTTTCCTTAAGAATAAATAAAATAAAGTGAATAAACAATAGGGAAAATATTAATCTAGCGTAGTGCCCATAATCAAAACAACTATCTAATGTTATGCAAACTTTAGCAGGAGGACACGAGGCAAAAACATACCATAATAATGAGGCCTCGGGCGCCCACGGACAGAAAAAAAATATAAGAAAGAGCCAACATAGCAGCGCAGGCAAGCGCTAGTTGACTCAGCCAGTTCCTCTTTAAAACAGCACAGCAGTGTGACAACTGCGTCGAGAGTCAATTGTATGAAGGCTCCTGTAGTGAAAGCATTAATTAACGGTTTGAAGAACAAAATATGACTGTTAGGTCGCGATAAATACCTCAGCTCTCTCATTTCCCTCCCCAACGACAACACACCAGAGGCCCCACCCCGTGAATGCTCCGCTTGGATTAGGGAAGTGTTGCTATCGGCGCGAACTGCGGAACTCACGTTCGAACTCTCGCCGCGAGCGCTACACACACCAAGACCAGGGAGGCTTGTTTCTCAGAACGGCATAGATTAGAAAGAGAGATGCGGAGAAAGGACATAATGGGCCCGGGTTACGCAAGTCTTTACAGGTCAATTGGCGCAAGTCCAAGTGAAAGTCAGAGTCATTGAGGTTACAAGTCCCAAGTCGTGTGCAAGTCTTTTTATATTGGTCCAAGGCGAATCTAAAGTCATCAAAATCATGACTCGAGTCTGACGTCGAGTCCAAGTCACATGACTCGAAGTCCACACCTCTGTGTGATATATCTTCTTGTTGACTTGTGAAATTTGTCATTCTGCCAAACCATTTTGAAAACAGGGCCAGCTTCCCCTTCAATAGAACCACCGCATGTACGTTTGGTAAAGTGACAGTGTCCAGCTCGCTCCAGGATTGCTGAATAGTAAAGCAGCCTCCTGGCTGAGAGCGCAGATGGGCCTAAATAAAAACTAATGCCAAGCCTATTGACAGGAATCAATAGGGATAATGTGAGCACCTCTCACTGGGAGCATCTCCCGCTCTCTAGACTTTGTGTTTTGGGTAAAGTTTTTGTATTTGTAAATTGAGGCTTTGTGGGGGGTCAAGAGTAGTTTGGTCCCTGGTGCTATCTCAACTACAACAACCACAAAAGTATCAAGAGACAAAAGATACAGTGGTCTGTAGCTTCAACCCTGTTCACCTTTACGACATTGGCGGTTCAGGGAGATTAGAAAAGTATAAAAAATGTGTGCTGAGGGTTTTATAGCCTTAAAACAATACAGATATGATGATGGACGATACAGATTTGATGATTGAAATGAATGGATTTGTTAAATATAGGAGGGACATAACGGTCTGGAGAGTTTGAAGTTTTCTGCCAATGAAAAACTTCAAACCCTCAGAAGAAACACCTTATAAAAATGTGCCTCGTGTCTCACCAAAAAGTATTGACAATCAGAGAAACCAATTTTGTCTAGATCTATGGATCTCAAAGTGTGTACAAACGTACCACTAGTAGTACGCAGGGCTCCCTCTAGTGGTACGCCTAGCAAAAAAACCCCCGAAATAAAATAAAATTGTAAACATATTATTATTAGTTTTTTAAATTCATCAAAGGAAAGTCCCATTGAGATTAAAAACCTCTTTTTCAAGGGAGTCCATGGACAAAAAATTACAATTAAATTACAGAATTAAAACAAGTCACAAACATCCATTTCATCCATTTTCTACCCTTTAATCATAAAGAAATCCATTCTCTGGGTCAGGGGGTGGCAGTCAGCAGATGCCACAAAGTGCTCATAGCACCAGCCCTCACTGACCCTCTGCAGGGTGTGATCCACAGAGGACAGCTGGCTCTGAGTGTGAGCAAGCCTTAGATCTTTCAGTGGGGGCTTATGTGGCAAGAGTGGGGTTAATGTGTCTTACCCAAGGACACAACGCCAGCAGTCAACAGTGGGATCGTGGAGAAGGTGCAGAGGGAGGATTGAACCCACGACCTCTGGCCTTAAGCCAATGCCTCTACCAACTGAGCTACTGGTCGCCCCCAAATTCACAAACAATTTTTATAAAAAAAATTATACGGATTATAAAAAACGGTTCCAAGGAGAAGGAAGCAACAAATACAAAAGCTATATTTTTCCAGTTTCTGTGCACAAGGAACAGAGAGCACAAAAGATATAATTTGATCCAACCAGATGAACCATCATCTCTTTTGGGCTTGTCACACCCGCCAACACGGCTGAAACGCTGAAGCGGCCCCGCATCACCAGACGCGGCAGTCTCTAGTTTCAGACAGCAGAGGTCTTCAACACCAAAACGGCCTGACGCGAGCCGGAAGTACTGGGAAAGTGCCGGCCGGACTCTGAATGCTAACAGTGAATGCTAGCGGCTAGCTGCTTGTGTAAAGATCTTCTCCCTTATGCAGCTTTGCAGCGTGGTCTTTGCTCACAGACATTCCACGGGCTTATAAAACAGTAGTATTGGCGAAAGGAGGTGGCGCCATTCGTTTTTTCATAATATTAAACGGAATTTCCGCAGACGGCGAACACACTCGAAGAGCCGTTGCATAAGGTCAAGGGAGCAATGACCAAGCATCATGTTCACAAGCACAGAGTCCCCCCATTTCAACCTGGTTGAGTGCTGGTGAAGCCTGTGTTGGGTCCTGGTTTGGCTGTGTACGAGATTTTCAGCCTGCTCGCTCAGCTCCGCTAGATGTCCCGGTGACCCACTTTGCTGCTCTCTGATTGTTTCGCAACAAACTTACTAAAAAAAACATGAAAGAGAGCAGACTCCAGCTCCTGGGGTCGTCGGATTTCCGCTCCTTCTCCTCCCCTTTGACTTTCCCGCCAAGTCCCGTAGCGTCTCTACTGAACAGATCCGTTCGTGCAAACCGGCGGGATCTGTGCATTGCGTACCGGCCGAACGCGCGTCACCCATAGACTTTGCCTGTGAAACCCATGCAACGCATGAACCGGTCCTGGAAAGCCACCATTTGTGGAGTGAAAATAAGGCAGATGTAAGAGGACAGGCAGACCACGCAGGCTGTGGAAAAATGTTATAATATGTAACGCCATTCTTTCACTCAATTCCAATCCACACAACCTATACGTTAAAATCTATGTTAAGAATCGAAGAAGCCTCATCTCCTTAGCTGTGTTTGGTCATGTTGCTGCGCAGATGGAAAAAAAAAAAAGTGCTTGATGACAATAGAAGCCGCTTTGTTTGGGATTTAATGTCCATTCTGAAAAACTGAGTCATTTTACTTCACACCGAGGAGACAACACAATAATCCAGAATCTCATTAAAGCAACTCATCATTTGTTCAAAAACAAATGAATATTAGTGAATGCTCACACACCATCCAACTATTCACCCTATACACATGCACAACATACAAGACACAACACAAACACGGGACACCAATCACACCACACAAACTCTTAAGCAAAACACACAATCAGACACACACGGCACAAACACAAGGAATCTCGCGACACACTGCCACTCACAGCCAGACACATAAACGCACAAACGCACAAACACTCACAAACAATAAGGATGGGCACACAAGCACACATACATAAAAGCACATCCATGCAAAAGACACGGCACACACCGAGGCACACGACGCACATACAGGCATACCGACACTACAAACAAACTAACACACCTGAACGCACGACAACTTAAAGTATCCAAACTAGACTGAACAAATCTGGCACAAACAGAAATCACCAATGTTTGGTTCTGTAGACAGATGTCACTCGTGTGCTCTATATACTTAGCATTTCGGTTTTAAATAATCTGAGCTTACAACAAGGTATTGCCATAACTGGATTAGTGGAGCTGAATTGGCTGAATAATGATGTAAAAGTACCTCACTGGCTTCTTTATATCACAAGATATAACAAGAAGGACCCTAAAGCAGAATTGCAAAATGATATAACTTATAAATGCCACACGAAAAATAATTACTAAAGTAAAAACTGAAACCGAATGACAAGACTTGGGGTAAAACCAACAAAGGCCACAACAAGAAAGACAGGAACGCAGGTCAAAATACACACAAGGACAAAAACTGGTGTAAACAGCAACCGGACAGGCAGGAAAAAGCAAACACCAAGAAAATCAAATTTGAAAGGAAAATAAAACTCAGGTAAGAGATAAATGAACAAAGTCATACCCAGATAAAAAATTGTATTACCAGCAAGGACCACATACATCAAATATCAGGAGCGGGCCCCTATTTAAGCCCACAGGCCTCATTCTTGGACACCCATGTTTAAGTAGAATTGTGATGATCTTCTCACCCCCCCTTTCCAAAGCTCGCTCACACTGAGGTTTCAGGTGTGCACTTACAACCCTCCTAATATTTCACATGCTGTTCCATACTTAATTAGAGCGTTAAGGATGTAACGCACGTAACAAACACAGATTTGGTCACGCTTTGTCTCTCCGCTCTTTCTAGGAAAAAAATACTACTGAGATCAGTTACAGTGGATTTGCCAACCAGTTGTCTTGTGAAGGAAGTATGAAACCCTTGTTCACATGTGGCTTCCAATGTTTTTCCCACCGGCCTCGCTGCCCCCAAAACACAATCAATGCCGCGTTTGAATAATTACAAAAGAGAAGTTGTTTTAAATGTGTCCCTTTCCCTATGCAGCTTTTGATTGGCAATAGCTGGACAATGACAGACATGAGTGAAAATATACAAGATTATGTAAACATTTATTTTCGACCCCAGGGCATTCGAACATTTCAAAGACATTAATGAGCATTTATTAACCTTTTTAAAGTTATAAATGATCATTAAATGTTCTTTTGAAAGTTCGAATGCCCTGGGTCGTCATAATGTTTTACATAATCTTGTATCTTGTCACTCTTGTCTGGTCATTGGCCTGCTAGTGACCAAATCAAAACTGCATAGGGAAAGGGAAACATTTAAAAAACCTTCCTTTTTTAATATCAAAGCGGCCATTGATGTTTTTGTGGGCAGCGAGCCGGTGGGGAAAAACATTGAAGCCACATGTGAACAAGGGTTCCAAATCCTTCACAGACACTGTTGGCAATTCACTAATGATCTCATTAATATGCAGAAGAGCGGAGAAGACAAAAGACCAATCTGTGTGTTGTGGTTTCCATCTATAACGTCTAATTCATATGGAACAGCATGTGAAAATATAGAGGTTGTAGTGCACACCTGAAACATCAGGGCTGAGGACTTTGGAAAGGGAGGGGTGAGAAGATACATCACAATTATAACTTAAACGATGGGGTCCAAACTGAGGCCGGGTGCAAAATACGGCCCGCTCAGATATTTGATGTGGTCCTCTGCGGTAATACAATTTTTTATCATGGTATCGACTTTGTTCATCTATACTTTACCTAGTTATATGTCCTTCAAATTAGAATTCGTGTTTTGCTTTTTTCCTGCCTGTCCGGTTGATTGTTTACACCTGATTGTCCTTGTGTTGTATTTAGACCTGCGATCCTGTCTTCTTGTTGTCGGCCCTTTGTTGGTTTACCCCCATTGCTTGTCCATGGTTCAGTTTTTACTTATAGTAATTAGTTTACTTGTGGCATTTAAAATAAGTTATATCATTTGCAATTCTGCTTTTGGGTCCTTCTAGTTATACTTGTGAAAAAAGAAGCCATGAGGTACTATTTACATCATTATACAGCCAACTTCAGCTCCACTAATCCAGTTATGCAATACCTTGTGTAAGCTCAGAAGATTAAAAACGGAAATGCTAAGTAGATTACGAATGACATCTGTCCTACGAACCAAACATTGGTTGATTTCTGTTTGTGCCAGTTCATCAGTTTGGATACGATTAGTGTGTGCGTCTGGTGTGTTAGTTTGTTTGTAACGTGTCCTGTCTGCCTGTATTGTGTGCCCTCGGTGTGTGTGTGTCTTTGCATGTGCTTTTTATGTATGTGTGTGAGTGGCCCATCCTCATTTTGAGAGTGTTAGGTTTGTTTGTGCGTATGTGTCTGCTTGTGTGTGTGCGCGAATCCTTGTGTTTTGTGCGTGTGTGTCTTTTGTTGTGTTTTGTTGCTTAAGTGGTTGTGTGGTGTGTGTGTCCCTGTGTTTGTGTGTGTCTTGTATGTGTGCTTGATGTAAAAAGGTGAATAGTTGGATGGTGTGTGATCATTCACTACAGATTCATTTGTTTTGACAAAGATGAGTTGCTTTAATGGAGATTCCGGGATTATTTGGTGTTGTCTCCTCGGTGTGAGTAAAATTGACTCAGTTTAAATACATTAAACCCAAACAAAGCGGCGTCTATTGTCCGCACACTTTTGATTTTTTCCATCTGCAGCAACAAG
Organism: Knipowitschia caucasica; assembly: GCA_964034765.1. NCBI lineage: Eukaryota > Metazoa > Chordata > Actinopteri > Gobiiformes > Gobiidae > Knipowitschia > Knipowitschia caucasica. The sequence goes on from OZ035830.1 coordinate 29,335,225, forward strand.
ACAAAACCAAAGCTAATGGAGATTGGAGGCTTATTCGATTCTTAGACATAGATTTTAAAAGTATAGGTGTGTGATGGAATAGAGATGAAATAAGAGTTACATATTATTTACATATTTCACAGCCCTGCTTAGGTCTGCTGTCCTCATACATCTGCCTTTTACTCCCACAAATGGTGGCTTTGTCAGACCGGATCATGCGTTTGGCATCGGTTTCAATGCAAAGTCTATGGTGACGCGCGTTCGGGCCGTCGCAATGCCACAGACCGCCCGGTTTGGCACGAACGGACTGTTCAGTAAGACAGCACGGACTTGGCGAGGAAAAGTCAAAGGGGAGGGAGAAGGAGCGGAAAATCGACGCCCACAGGAGATGGATTCTGCTCATCCTTACCTTGGGACTTTGTGGACACCCAATCAAGAGAGCAGCAAAGTGGTCACGGGGACATTAGCGACTGAGCGAGCAGACGGAAAATACTCGACACAGCCAAAACAGACCCACACCAGGCTTCACCAGAACTCAAACCAGGGTTGACAAGGGGGACCGTCTGTGCTTGTGAACATATGCTGGTCATGCTCCCGTACCTTATGCATCGGCTTCGAGTGTTACGCCGATGCGGAAATTCCCGTTTAAATAATAAGAAAACACGAATGGCCACCTCCGGAACACATACTACAGTTAATAAAGCCCGGAATTCGGTGAGCAAAGACCGCTGCCCCAAACTGCTTATTGGAGAAGATCAGTACACAAGGCAGCCCTAGCATAGCTCTGATTAGCATCAGAGCGCCGGCTAACTTCCAGTACATCCGCACGCGTCAGGACGTTCAGGTGTGAATACCTCTGCGTCTGAAAACTAGAGAATGCGCGTCGGAGAGGCGGGGCTTCAGCTTTCAGCCGTTGGCGTTGTAAAGCCCCAAAAGAGATGTGGTTCATATGGTTTTTGGATCAAATTAACTTTGTTGCTCTCTGTTCCTTGTGCACAGAACTGGAAAAAATAGCTTTTGTAATTGTTGCTCCTTCTACATGGAACCGGTTTTTATAATCCGAATTTTTTTTATAAAATTGTTTGTGACTGTGGGGGCGACAGTACTCATTTGGTAGAGCATATGGGCCTTAAGCCAGAAGTTCGTGTTCATTCCCACCTCTTCACCTTCGCCACCGACTCCCACGGGATGACTGCTGTCGTTGTGTCCTTGGGTAAGACAACTTACCCCACGGTTGCCCAAGCCCCCACTGAAAGATCAAGCTATGGCTCACACTCAGAGCAGCTGTCCTCCTTGGCCTCACCACCTGCAGAGGGTCAGTGAGGGGCTGGGGCAATGAGACTTGGGTGCATCTCTGACTGCCACCCCCCTGACCCAAAATGATTAAAAGGGTAGAAAATGGTATGTGAAATGGATGATTTGTGACTGTTTTAAAATCTGTAATTTAATGTAAGTTTTGTCCATGACTCCCTTGGAAAAAGAGGTTTTTTTAATCTACAATGGGAACTTTCCTTGTTGAATTTAAAAAAATAATATATTTGTTACATTTTATTTATTTCATGGTTTTTAGAGGCGAACCCACTAGAGGGGAGCCCTGCGTACACTAGTGGTACGATGCTAACCAAACTTTGAGAACACTGATCTAGACAATTGTTCTCCTGATTGTCAATACTTTTTGTGAGACACGAGGCACATTTTAATAGTTTTCTTCTGAGGGTTGAAGTTTTCATTATGCAGACAACTTCAAACTTCATACCGGGTGTCCCTCCTATATATAAACAAATCCATCATGTCCATCATCAAATCTGGTATGTCCATCAGCAAATCTGTATGTTTTAAAGGCTATAAACCCTCAGCACACACTTTTTAACTGTTTCTAATCACCTGACAGCTTTGTCCTTAAAAGGTGAACAGGGTTAAGCTACAGACCACTGGTATTCTTTTTCTCTTGATACTTTTGTTTTTGTAGTGAGAAGCACAGGGACAAACTCACTTGACAAAAAGCCTCAATTTACCAAACAACTTTTCCAAAACCACAAGTCGAGAGAGCGGAGATGTTCCCAGTGAGAGGAGCTCACATTATCCGAATTGACTTTCACTGACAATAGCTGCATTAGTGTTTTATATAGTGCCCATTTTTCGCGGCTCTCACCAAGATGCTGCTTACTAGTCTGCATCGGAGCAGAGCTGGACACTGCACATTACCAAACGTGACAAGCTTTCTATTGAAGGAAGCTGGCCCCAGTTTCAAAATGTTTGGGCAGAATGACAAATTTCACAAGCAAGATCCGAAAGATATATCACCAGAGGTGTTGGACTCGAGTCTGTGGACTTTGGTCTCGAGTCAGACTCGAGTCATGATTTGATGACTTTAGATTCGGACTTGCAACTATAAAAAGACTATGCAACTCGACTTGGACGTTTACATCATGACTCTGACTTTCACTTGGACTTGCGCCAAATTGACTTGGTAATGACTTGCGTAACCCGGGCCAGATTTACCTTTCTCCGGCATCGTCTCTTTCTATCTTGCCGTCTCGAAAACAAAGCCTCGCGGTAGTTGTAGCGCTCGCGCGAGAGTATCGAACGTGGGAGTTCCCCGCATTCGCGGCAGCAACACTTCCCTAAACAAGCGGACTCCATTTCACTGGTGGGTGTGTTGTCGAAGGGGAGCTGGAAATGATAGAGCTGCAGGTATATATCGCGACCTAACTCATATATTGTTCTACAAACCGTAATTAGCAGGCTTTCACTACAGGCCCCATACAATGACTCGACGCAGTTGCACACTGTTGTGCCATTTTTAAAGAGGGAACTGGGGAGTCAAACAAGCGCTAGCCAGCGCTGCTCTGTTTGCTCTTCTTATATTTTTCTGTGTGGCGCCGAGGCCTATTATTATGATATGTTTTTGCTGTCTCCTCCTGCTAAAGTTTGCATACATTAGATTAGTGTGTTTGATTTGTGCACTAAGCAAGATATAATATTTGCACTATAGTTTACTTTAATTGATTTATTTAATTCTAAGGGATAACCCCTTGAGATGTACCATTCTCCTTTTCAAGGGGGCCTGTACAACAGAAAACAAACATTTTATGGATTTACAAAAAAACCTATAAAGAAAAATAAGTGAACAAAATGCCAAACAAATAACATTCACATTCATATCAGCACCGCACTTCCGAGCCCACCCATCACACCCCCCAACAGCTGACACATCCAAGGGTTTCAGAGTCATATTAACAGTGATTATAATTGGCTGTAGACTGAGAGCCCCAACCGTTGATTATAATCTAGTTGTATTTCAACATCAGTATAAGAACACATTGCATATAATATGTTAAAAACAGGCACACAGATACGGTTAAGTCTTGTTAAATACAGACTGCTTTAAAATTGTGGCAGGGGAGGATAGTGATCGGCAGTTCCATGGGCAGAATTATTCCAGTCATGAGCCGCTTTAAATCGAAAAGCCTCTTTCCCACCTCCTACGTACAATGGGGGATTCTGAAATACGGGAGAATTCAAGATTTCTTAAAGAGTGTGAGGTTATAATGGGAACCATATGTTGTTTTAGGTAATCAGGTACATCAGTAAAATACATTGATACAAGAAGATAAACCAATGAAACTGTCTTCTTGCACTGGGTTGTACCTACTCAATAAGAAAATAGTGAGGTGCAATGTGAAGGAAATAATTGCATCGAGAAGAATCTGCAAGTGAGGTTTGTAAGAGTGGTCAAGGCTTAAGAACAGCATCAGTATATGTTGATAGACATGTCACCGTAGTCAATTATTGGCAGCACAAGTTCTGGACTATCTATTTTCTGATGCGATTGTGAAAAGAAAAAGAAGAAAAGGGGAAGGGAAAGAAACAACTAACTTGACCTTTGAAGTTGGCAAGAGAGCATAAGTTTTAGTAGTATAGATCTAAGTGTGGTTGAATGAGAGTTCTTGGGCAAGCCATAGCCCGAGATATTTGGAAGCAGCTTCAGGGTTTTGCAAGTAGATTTCTCCAAAATTGTATTGAGGAGTTTTTGACGTTTGGCTCATGGGTTTCCTGAACAACAACTGTATGACTTTTACTGGTTAATAATAAATCTGTTTTGAAATAAGCCAATTTTGTATATGTCCAAAAGTTTCCCCCCCCCATTTGAAGGGATTCCTGAATGTGATGTAGGTTGTGATGGGAGGCAGTATCAAATTGTGGACATGATGTTTGTATAGTGATCAAGGCTTGATGTATTGGGGGGGAAACTTTGGCATCGAGTATACTCTAATTCCTGGGTGCTCGTGGGATTGCATCCCAGATGTTCCTTACGTTATTATCAAGCCTCCTCCCGGCATTGGTCTGGCTTAACCTCTCGAAAACAAGGAAAGTTGTTGCTCAACGTGAGTGTTTCCTTACCGTATATGATTACTACTTTTAGTAGTTTTATGCCAATATGAGTTTGAGCCTGATCAGCATGAACTCGTAGATTCAGTCAGCATCTTAGGGTCCGCCATGGTTGCATTGATAATGATAATCAGGGCGTTGACTGATTGAATTAATTTATATGAGACATTTTTATTATGTAATGATATATTATTGGTCAATATGAAGATATTACTAAAGCGTGTCCAGTTTCATACAGGCCAGGTTCCTTCCCCTCCATTGGTCCCTTCCGACCCTCAAGACTACACTATCCGGACAGTAGACATTTTGGAACAATAACCACTACGACATTAAACTGATTAGAATAGATTACAGGGTCCCAGCCCAATACTGAGATAATTGATTATAATATAGAGCATACTATTCATAGATGCTGCACTTGCTACTTCCCATTAAAAACCCAAAGAAAAAAAGTAATGTTTGACACGGGACTGCTACTGATTTTATGTGTGGTCCGTGCATTGTGTAACTGGAGCCTGCATCTGGCCAACCACCAATAGATACACAAAGATATTTGATTTACCAGCAGAGACAAAACGACATGGAACAAACGTTAGTCCATGGGTCAGAGGACCAACGAGAATGCACCAGCAAAATGATTCCTAACATTATTTTTGTTTGCCTACAAAAGTAACGTGAGACCAACAAAAACTAATCGCGGTCAAAAAGACTCAGAGGACTCGAAAGTCCAAACCCGTAGGCTTGGGACTGACTTTGAGATTTGTTGGCCCTTTGACCTTGGACTCCGACACGGGACTTGCCTGTCTTAACTCGTACTTGACCGGACTTGAGGGCAATGAATAGAGACAGGACCTTGTGACTTGGCTAAACAATGACTTTGTCCCCACCTCTGTATATCACACAGTGTCGCTTTCCTTGGGCGTGTCACCATGATAAGCTTCACCGCTAGACGGGGTTGAAAATTAACTACTATAGTGTCATTGGAATGTTGTTTAAGTTATCATATTCAAGTTAAATGTATTGTAAGTCACTGTTGGCTCCGCAAGACTGACGGAGAGGGTTTTGCTGCAGATGTGGACCATGTTTCTGTTTCTTTGATTCTCTGTGGTTTTCCTTCCTGTCTTGTACAATTCATGTACTAATACCAAAGTTCTCATTATAAAACTGATAATGTAAGTTTGATAAGTGGGCTGGATTTGGTAGTCTAGGCAAAAGAGTGTTCCGCCTGTAGCTGGGTAGATCTGGTTTTGGACAGAGCACTCTCTGCTTCCAAGATCACTTCTCCTTGGAAGGCACCAAGATTAAAAAAGGCCGGAACAATGTATTATGTGTATGTGTTATTTTAGTAGTAGTAACATCAAGCCACACTGCCCTGGGGCTACCCAACCGAAATGACAGTTTAGCACTGAGCCGCCCCACAGTGGCCTCTCCACTGTGGGCAACTGGTGATCTCCAGAATCTCCATTAAAGTACTATACCAGGCCCTGCCCTGCTGGCTTCAGCGGTCGGACGGGAACTGACTTTCCCTTGCAGGTAGGCCACTTATTATCCTTATTAGCTCGCCCAGCTCCACTCCAGACACTAAAAGGCCAACAAGGACATGCCCTCTTTACAGATGGAAGGACAATGAAGAAAAACAAAAAGGCAACAGTGGTGAAAAAATTAAAAAAAAAAAAAAACAGGATCAGTTGGGAAATGAGGGGGAAAAAATGTATGCAAGTAAATCGGCTTAAAAAGAGTAACCCACTTGTCCACAACGACTATTAAAAGACTCACTACTACAAAACTTGATCATTCCTTTCATTTTTAGTAGTACAGGGAACAAAGGGAACCCGCAACAGGCTGTCGAAAGTGGTTTCCATAAGGCCCATTTCCTAAGTTACACTGGGACACAACTGTGTGCTACTACTTGGTTGGAAGTAAAAACTGGAATGGAAGCTACACCACCCTTTCTGTAAACCAGTTTTACACCCCAGACACAGAGGGAATGACGAGAGCAACAAATCAGCAAAAGAAAGGCTTTGTCTGGAGGTGGAATCAACACATGACCTTCTTGTTTCTTGCTGCCGCCACCACGCCACCCAAAACAATTGTCTAGCACTGAGCCCAAAGAAGTACTTTAATCCTTGACCTATAATATTTTTCCATCCCTGCATCCTGAGGAACACGGCAACCTCAGCTAATGAGTCATAACAAAACACTCTTTTCAACTAGTCGCACTGGACTGGAGTCCCTACAATACGAACAATAAGGACAAGAGAACAAGTAACCATCATCTCTGCAGGGTCACACACCTGCGGGTGCTCAACTATATATTTAGGTTAAGGTTAAATAAATGTATTGCTATCTTAAGGGTTCTAGATGCAATTATATTTTACCACACACCTCATCACTCCTACTGTAACCATTAACAAACCGGTAATAGAATGAAAACAAAACCCACACTTTTAAGCAGGGTGCGACTGGGGTTATTGTATTTAATTATTTTTATTTATTGGCTGTTCCAGTAAATAAGCTGACATGAATTTTGACAAGCCTTGTTCATAGCCTGAACTTTAACAGTATATCAGTCCCTTGGAGAAAATAAGAAACACTGGATGCATGCTACAAATAGCAGTTTGTTGAGATTAAGTAAGCAATAACTGCTGGAGGAGCTGACTGGCTGAGCACATATTACCAAGATGGAGAGCTCGGGGAAATAAAGAAAACCACACCAACGGGAAGTCGTCTGGCTGTAATAACACGGCGCATGATCCGTAAGGGTTTATGGACAAGTGGTGCTTTCCCCATCGATATTTGTAGCCAAAAAAAATCAAAGTTGAATTATTTTTTTGTATGTACCACTACTTAGACAGTCTTGTCTCTTGGCCATGGTGGTGGCTCTCAGCAAGAAGGTCCTTGGTTTGGTCAGAACAAGGCCCTTTCGAGGAGAAACTTGTAAAATTGGTATACAAGTAGATGACGAGCGAATGATGGTGGTTAGTTGGGGCTTGAAGCCAGGTGTTCGGGGTCAAAAAATAATTTACTCTGAACAATGCTCTGGGTGACCTTGGCCTGTAAAAATGCGCTATAAAAAATAAAGATTACTTCAGAGTTCAAAAGAACGTGTTCATGAACTCTCTCTCTCTCCTCTCTCTCTCTCTGCTCTCACTCTCCTCACTCTCCTCGTCTCCCTCTCCTCTCTCCTCTCCACTCCTCTCATCGCTCTCGTCTCGTCTCCTCTCTCGGCGACCTCTCTCTCTCTCTCTCTCTTACTTTGTATAATAAATTTAATTGTGAACTTTGAACTGAACTGTGCGTAAACTCACTTGAGCATAGTATGAACAGTTCAGAAAAGCTGTGACGTTTATTGCCCATTAAAACTTAACCTTCAAAAACGTCCAAGCGAAAGTTGAAAAAGACACCAATAACGAACAGACATCTAATATAAACCCAAACCCAGACGTCAGAACAACATCATGAAAGAACCGTTTCGTGAAGGGACTCATTAGTGGAAGCATAAAAAGACAAGAGTCATAATGTTTTAAAAGAAATGAAATCCTTCCAGTTGAAGTGGGGGAATACTAACCTTCTTTCAACGCCTCATTCACACAATAAGAGATAAATATGTTAAAATAAAAAATAAATAAAAACGTTTGAGTAACAACAACAAGAATCCTAGAACGTCACTGATCATTAATGTGCCTCTTGAAATATGAATATTTATGTCATAAGTTTTCCATTTTAATAGTTTGTTTAAAAGTCAGATGTTTGTATTTTTTGTAAGAATGAACTGAATCATTATGACAAAAATCCTGCAAAGGAAAGAAACTGTAAAAAAATGGGCTTGGAAACAAAAACATCTACCTACTAACACTTTGAATGTGTTTATAAATGTATAAAGTTTTTTTCTTTTTGGTATTGTACAATAAAAAAAGCATATTTAGAAAATATTGCACTTGTGTCTTTAGCCTGGGTTGATTCCATCCACACAGGTGTCTCTGTGGGAGTTTGCCATGTTTTCTCTCTGTGTCTGCGAGCTTTGCTGCAGCTTTGCTCCGTTTAACCATGCCCACTACAACTTGTTTAATAGGTCTGAATGGTGAGTGAGTGGGTGAACGGTCGATCACGGTAAGGTCGTAGCTTTGTTGTCGTCTCGTGTACCATCCTAGCCTACTCCAGCAGGTGGATTGCTATCGTAACCAGTGCTTAGGAGCCACATGTTTCACCGGCATTAAGATATGGTAACACTCTAGGATTAGCCCTCGCCCAAGAGCGTTTAATTACCCAACCACATGTGAAAGTGTCCAGTTAGGAGTTAGTTAGAGGTTGATAACGACCATTAAAGTAAGAACTAACAAATACTTAATAGCTAATTAAGCATAAATGATAACTAACAAATTAATGTATTCAACTAACAGCTTAATTAGCTGTTATGTTATTTAGGGGCTAGACTTGAAGTGTGACCGGGACAGATTCTGGCAGTGGTGATAGTTCAGGACACTCAACATTCATCAACATTTATGGACATTATCAACTTTTTGCCACATTTATCTGAACCCTTGTAGACCAATAGCGCTCGGCTATTTTAATCTTTTGCATATCTTGTGTTTAACTGTTTAATATCGCTGATCTGTTGGCCGAATCAACGGTTTTGTAAAGTCCATCCTTGATGTGTGATTCATTCAGGTTGATTGAATTAACAGTAGTGACTTTAATAGATATTGAGAGTGCATATTACATACAGCCCTTTATATACTTTTTCTGCAATGCTCACCAAACTCTATAGTTAGTACACAAGAGAAGTTGGGTGATAGTCCATGAGATTGTTGAAACCTGCAGAGGAAACCAACACTGCTGTTTGTCTGGAGCGCGAAACATAAAAGACAGAGGATGAGTGAGCGTCAGCGCAGTTTTGCTAACATAATAATGGACCAATGCAACACACTGCAAAGAGCACAATACACCATTTAAGGTGATAACACAAATTGAATGGCCTTCGCTGGCTTTTGGAGTGGGGCTCTCCCTCGAGGCGATATGCAGTATATGTTGACAATCCTGTGGGATATCTGCAGTGGGAGTAGGAGACGTCCTGATGAGAGGGCTGGAGAAAAAATATTAACCCTGAAGTATCCTATTAAAACCATTGCCAATGATATGACCCAAGGATTATTAAGTTTTTCTTCAGATTTGGACTGAGACAAAACATATCTGAAGGGAGTAAATAATAGGATAGTTGGACAGCATCAGCAGTTAGTTCTTGGCTAGCGCATGTTCTAAGAGTTACATTTCCACCCGGGACTTTTGTGTGGAGTTTGCATGGCGCTCCGGTGACTCCTACCTCTAAATACAGGTACAGTATAATAGTATGAACGTAAATGATTGAGTGCTAGGGGGCCCAAAACATTTTAAAGGGACCTTTGTGTGATCTACGTCTGTGACATATAAATAGTGATTGGTCAGTAACGGTAATAAAAATAACCCGTTACTATAAACCAAAAAGCGATTAAAGTAAGGGATTACAACCCCAAAATAGAAATGTGATCAATTAACTTTGTTCAAGCAAGAACCTTTACAATGCGTTACAAAAACCGTGAGTGTCGTGACTTTAGTTTCAACTCTTGAGTGAGGACAAATGAGTGACATATAACTGAGACGTAAGATACAACACGCCCACGATCAAACCTTACATAAGACTGTAAATATTACAAAGTGGCAACATGAAGCATGATACCAGACGCCCACGGTGCATTTTCCTTTAGAAGAGACTGGAAATGGTAAAAGTATGTGAACGTTTATTGTTTGCACTGTTGTTCCCACATTTACACTCTCACCAGATTTAGGTAATTTTTTAGATGAAGGGACGTGTATCAAGAGACATTAAGCGCAAGAGAAAACAAAAAAAAATAAATGGTTTTTTTTGCACAAGGATTATATAGGTATGTAGTTGGCATCTGCAGTCCCTGTACTCACCCTATTGTCCATGTTTTTAGTGGTAACACGAGACAAAACGTACAATGCTAAGTCAACACATAGAAGGCATTTTTTGGGAAGTGGAAATCAACCCTCAGGACCTCTTGCTGAGTGAACAACAAGTATCAAATGTGAGAAAAGTAGCATAAACATTTACTTATTGTTATCCATTGTCTTTAAAAGTGTTTTATAAAAAAAGCAAGTTTTTATCACTGTGTCCCAAACTTTTTACCCCTAGTGTAAACTTTATGAATTGATAAACAAAAAACCATAAACTTAATCACTGCCCATGAAGGGGTTTGCACACTCCATTAAACTTAAATCCCAGCAGTTTTATTTTGAGTTTACGTTATTTTGCATTCATTTGCAGAACAACAACAGTTAGAACAGGGTGTTGTGTAGTCCATCAGTCACCAGACCACTTTCGGAACCAATGCCAACATACCATTTCAGGTGAGCCAGCTCACATCTGTAGTCAGTATCCTCATGTCATCCGACCAAACTGTGGACAACACTAGGAATATATAAAATCAAGCATTGAAATGCAGCCGCTCCAAATATGAACAAGAAATAAGATAGGATTAGTCATTGTTGGCCGTAGGTAACATAGGCAGCTACAAACGCTAAAACAAAACGTTAGATAGCTGGAAAGGCTATGTTACTCACTCCCACTTTGTAGCCTGATCTGAGCAGTTTCCAAATTTACCAAGAAGGCCCTTCCGCAGGGCTCTAACCTCGATTACTAATTCAACTTTCATACAGAAGCAAAATAAAAACTGAAGATTTTTGTTCACCACCAGCGCTAAAACTCACAAACAGATACTAGTGCAATTGAGCCAAAATACTAATATCACTTGGCAGCCACACTTATCTTTAATAATAAAATTACAGGCCATCCGCGTCAAAACTGGAGTAAACTACTCCTAATTTTTTTTTTATTCTTTAGGATAACCCCTTGAGATGAACCATCTCTTTTCAGGGGTCCCTGGTGACTACATGAAAAAACAAACTTTTTATGATTTACAAAAAAAAACATATTAGAAAAATAAGGGAATCAGAATCCAAACAAAGTAACATTCCAAATTCATTTCAGCACCGCACTTCCAGAGCCCCCCCATCACCCCCCCACAGCTGACACTATCCAAGGGTTACAGAGTCATAGTAACCTTTGATTATGAATTGTGTTGTAGACTGAGAGCCCCAACCGTGTTAAATTATGATGAACAGGCTGAAGCGTTAAACTAAAGTCCCATTTTTTTCTCTGGTTTAAACATGCTATTTTTCCATTCATCATCCCATATGTGTTAACAGCGACCAACTTGCCTATACGGCGTGAAGAACAACTAAATAAGTCAGATTCAGGAGGTAGCTCTGGCTCTATGTGAGAGATTGCCATTGTTTACAAAGTTTATCCACAGTCGGAAATTATATGTTAACCTAGTGAAAGCTGCCAGCGAACAGGAGGGTCTGTCAGACTGTGGGGGATGATCCAGGACAACTGACTGTCTGCAACATTATTATATAGGAGGCGCCGAGCCACAACCGGGTAAGGGCCAATTGCTATCCAAGATAATCCTGGGCGAAGCTGTCGTTTAACCGGTCATAAGGTCACAATCTTGTGACTTTGTGATTGTGACCTGCGACCGACCGGCACGTGCCCAAGCACTGATAAATCTGCCGGAGCTCGGAATGGCTTTGCTCCGTGCTGTAGATACCACAGTGAAATGATTGAGTCCGATTAAAGGGGGTTCTTTCAACTGTCTTACGGACGAACGTCCGGGCTAAGCCCGGGACATTCGTGCTCGGGCTTTTGTCCCCCAAGCCCGACGCACGTGACCAACAATGCCAAAACAGTGCCGAGGCACTGAATGGCTTTGCTCCGCAGTAGTACTCGTGTAATGAATAGTCCTATGGGGGGGCGTGGGTGGACCTCAATTGATGAGATGAACCCTAATAGTGCGTTCGCATACGTCGTTTCGATTAAAACGACGTACTCATTTGTATTATAGGTTACAGGAAACCTATAATTTGTTTTTTGCTCTACAGATTTAAAAAAAAAAAATCCTTGGTTGGTTTGGTTTGGTTATTAGGCCCGAGCCCCAACCGGGGTAAGGGAGCCATTGCTTTTCCATCGAGTAATGCCTGGGGCAAGAGATTGGTTGAACAGTCAAATACTCGTATGAAAACCTGTCGCGGGAGATTGTGTACCTGCACGCCGACCGGCACGTGCCCAAGCCTTGATAAATCCGTGCCGAGGCACGGAAAGGAATTGTTCCAGCTGAAGTACACAGTGAAAATGGATTGAAGTCCTATTAAAGGGGGGTTCCTTCCAACTGTCTTACGGACATTCGTAACCCCAAGCCCGACGGCGCTGCCCAGACACTGACAAACACAGTGCCGGAGGCACTGAATGGCTTTGCTCCTGCTGTTAGGACACTGTGTAATGAAAGGGGCCTAAGGGGTTGGGTGCCCTCATGAGGCGAGGTGATTGGACAGAGCGCCGACGCGCTCGTCAATCACCGGTAGAACGCCAATAGTGCGTTTGCCTCGTTGTTTCGCCATTTAAAACGACGTATAATTTGTATTAAGGTTACGATGCGAAACCTATATTGTTTTTTGCTCGAAGTTAAAAAAAAAAATTCCTTTTTTGGTTTGGGTTTGGTTTGGTGTTCTTTCTTTCTTTCTTTGTTTCTTCTGCGCTTTGAACCTTAATTTGACCCCCTAATATTGATGAAAAGTTGTGATATTTTGCCAAAATTCAAGAACGGCACCGAAACGGCCCAAACGCCGCCGCACTAGCACGAACAACGGGGCGAAAACATTTATTTTTTGGTGTTTATTTTTATGGGCCAAAAAAAATGCCCGAACAGCGCCCCCACAAACTTCCGTTTTCATTGGCTCCTATGGAGCGGGTCGGAGGTCAAGTTTGTCGTAGAGCCAACGAAACTCGGGACACGCATGTTCCTCGCAGTCAAGACATGAAAAAAAAAGTTATTATGGCTTCCCGCCCCCGACAAACAGGAGCATCATTAATTCAACGGAAATGAAAAATGAAAAATTGATATTTTTCACAACTTCGCTTGGTAATTATCTCCTCCTTCGGCGGTTTCCACCGAATTGTCTCAAAATCGCATACACATGGTCTAAAACCCCTGTCCCAGTCTATTATTGAATATAGAATTTAGGATCAGTTAAACTGTATGTCCGAGTGACATTTTTTTCCCAATTTTGACAAAAGTAAATTTGCTCCGTTTGTAACAAACCCAACCGGTTTGCACCAATTTTCTTCCATTGTTCAGCTCCAGGTCTAGTCAATTGAAAGGTGGAAAATTTGAAATGGCTAATGACGCCCCTACAGACCATGTCAACGTTTTGCATAGGGCCTAATAAAATTTAGTTTTCACAAAATGTTTTAAATTTTGCACATAATTCTGTGTTGGCATCTGGATCAAAAAGACAATGACAACAAGATGTTAATTTTTTACCCTGTGCCGTGGCAACGACAAAGCACTCCCCTGTCTGTTGTCTATGAGAAAATTTGATTAAATCTCTGGGAAAAGTACAACCTCGCTCAAACATCAAACCAGCCTGCGGCCCCGTTATCACTAAGTTGTTTTGAAAAATCAGTCCACATGGTCTCAACACAATGGAGACATCATAGTTGGCAAATCAGATTTAATTTAGTCAAACGGTCTTGAGCGTGACAGCCCCCCAAAGTGTGGTCATTTTCATAGAGAGGTGTGATTCCCAATATTATCCAATGGAGACTGTGTGGACACACACACAGATTGTATGTGCAAAACTGGAGCACATTCACAAACTCGGATGTGCACTAAACTTGACTCGGTTGTTCAACTCCGGGGCCTAGGTCACATTGACAGTGTGAACAAATGAACATTGGCCCATTAATCGCCCCCTAGAGGCGGAGTGAAGGTTTACATGCGGATACACGTATTTAGGTTTTATGTTTGTTTGTTCTCATAGTTTGCCCACATAACAACACAAACCTCAACCAAACTTTGCCACAAGATTATTTTTTCAGGCATAAATGTATTTATTTGGTGGTTCTTTGGTGTATAACACCTAAAAAAATTAATTGTAGGGAGCTGTTGTACAACTTAAATGCCACCATGTTGTCACATACAAAGTCCAGAAATAAAGTATTTCGATTTGCTACAAAAATTTGAATTGATGGTTCAACCGCACGGTTAGTACAACTGAACTGTAAAATCATGGAAATGCAGCATCAGCGCCCCCCAATCAAGTGATACAAGAGTTAGAATGAGAACCTGGGGTTTACCGTTTCAACTAGAGACACACAATCACGGATCATAAGAATTCAAAATGCACAGTGTCGCTCCATCTGGCAGGGCAGGGAAAGTGGCGCGTCAGCGCCACCGCGGAAGGTCCTTTGCGCGGCGTGCGGCGAGGGCCGTTAGATGCCGCTATGCGGCTTGAATTTTATTTTTTTCTTCTGCACTTTGGAACCTTACCTTGTGACCCCCTGAACATTGCGAGAAAACGTAGTGAAATTTTGCCCAAGAATTCAGAACCGTGAAATTTTTATATTTTTTTTAGTTTATTTTTATGGGACCTTAAAAAAAATGACAGACTGCCGCCCCCTACAAAAGTCAGTTTACATGCCGCCTATGGGAGCGGGTCGGAGGTCAAGTTGTCGATCGAGCCACACAATTCGGATACCATTTCCTGAAGTCAAGACATGAAAAAAAAAGTTATGTATGGGCTCCGCCCCCCGACAAACAGGGGAGGCCATTATTTCATGGAAATGGAAAATGAAAAGTGATATTTTTCAAACATCCATGCCATCCATCCATTTTTCTAACCCTTTAATCATTTCTATCGTGGATCAGGGGGGTGGCGTCAGAGATGCCACCGCAAGTCTCATAAGCACCAGACCCCTCACAGACCCCTGCAGGTGGTTGCGTCCACAGGAGGACGGCTGCTCTCCTGAGCGGCCTTTGATCTTACAGTGGGGGCTTTTGTGGCAAAGTAGGCGTAAGTGTATTGCCCAAGAGCACTCAACGACAGCAGTCATCAGTGGGAGTATCGGTGGAGAAGGTGTAGAGGTGGGAATGAACCCCCGACCTTCAGGCCCTTACAGGCCAATGCTCTCAACTGAGCTACTGTCGCCCTTTTTTTCAAACAATCTGGTTGGAAAAATTATCTCCTCCCTAGGCCGTTTTCAACCACCGCTTATTGTCTCAAAATCCGCTCCACATGGTCTAAAACACATGTAACCAACAATTAGTGAATATAGAATTTGGATCAGTTTAAACGTTTGTCCGAGCAGCGGGGAGCGGCAAAATGTGACCTTTTTTTTTCATTTTTTGACAAAAGTTAAATTGCTCCCGTTGGCACAAACAAAGCCGATTTGCACAAAATTTTTATATCCATTGTTCAGCTCCAGGGTCTAGGCATTTGAAAGTGAAATATTGAAATTGCTTATTTAGCCGCCCCCTACCGACCATTGTTAAAGTTTTACATGGACTTTATTAAAATTTAGTTTTGTCAAAATGTTTGAAATTTTGGCACCTAATTCTGTTTTGTAGTCTGATTCAAAATGTCAATGACAATCAAATGATTATTTTTACCTGTTGCCGTGGCGACGAGCCAACACATCCCCTGCTTGCTAGGCAAAATCCATTAAATCTTTTGAAAAGTACACTTCGCTCAAACATCAAACCACCATCGGCCCCGTTTCACTAAATTAGTCTAAAATCGCTCCACATCGTCTGCACACAGGACCAACAATAGTTGCATATAGAATTTGAATAGTCCAAACGGTATGCACGCGTGGAACAGACATCCCCAAAGTGTGGTGTATTTTCAAACGAGGTGTGAAGTTCCCATGTTATCCACTGAAGACTGGATGGACACACTCACAGATTGTGTGTGTAAACAGAGCACATTACAAACTCTGATAATCACTAAACTTGACTCTGTTGTTCACTACTGGGCCTAGGTCACATGACTGTGTGAACAATAACATTGGCCCATTATGCCGCCCCCATACAGGCTGATTAAAGTGTTTACCATGGGGATAAATGTATTTATGTTTTCTGCAGGGGGGGGGGTGGGTTTGGGGGGGTTGGTGTGTTGTGGGGGGGGGGGGGGGGTTGGGGGGTGTGGGGGGGGGTTTTGGGGGTGTGTGGGGTGTTGTTGTGTGTGTGTGGTGGTGGTGGGGGGGGGGGGGTGGGGGGGGGGGGGGTGGGTGGGGGGGGTGGGGGGGGGTGTGGGGGTGTTGTGGGGTTTGTTTTTTGTTTGTTTGGGGGTTATTTGGGTGATGGGTGTGGGTTGGTGGGTGTGGGGGGGGGGTTTTGGGGGGGGGTGGGTTGAGTTGGTGGGGGGTTTGTGAATGTGGGTTTTATGTGGGGATTGGGGGTTGGGGGGTTGTGATGTGGGGGGGTTTTGGGGGGGTGTAGGGGGTTTTATTTTTTGAGGGGGGGTGGGGGGGGGGGGGGTATTGTATGGTAGATGGGGGGTGTTATGGGGGTGGATATATGAGGGGGTTTTTTGTAATATAGGGGGGGGGGGTGGAGGGATAGAATGTAATGGGGGTTAGTTGGAGTTGAGTGTGGATTAGTGGGGTGGGGAATGGTGGTGTGATCATGTGGTGGCGATGGAGAAATTTTGTGGGTATTAGGAAGTGGATGGGGGATGGTGTGGTGTGGAGATGTGGTAAGTGTATTAGAGTTTTGGATGTTGGAATAGTGAATAAATTAATGGGGATGGTGGGTGGGAAGAGAAAAGGGGATTATGGTATATTTGATGAAGAGTGTTGTGATGTTAGTGGTGGTGGATGAAAGAATTAAATTTTAAGTATGTGTGGGGATTATTGTGTAATTCTGAGTGGGTATTTTATCAAATGTTATTTTTGTTAATGGTGAAAAATTGAACAAGGGCTGTAGGGGAGCTAAAAGCCGAAGTTAGTATTTCCTCTTTTCATGGAACTAGAACCCTGGTGCTGTAACAATGGGATAAAAATTTTTGGTGGTCTAATACCGGCTGTTGTTTGGGGCAAACGGGAGCAAATTTACTTTTGTCAAAAAATGAAAAAAAAGGTCACAGTTGCCGCTACCGCTGCTCGGTACGAACGTTTAACTGATTCCAAATTCTATATTACAACTAAGTGATGTACATGTGTTTAGACCATGAGGAGCGATTTTTGAAAGACTATATCGTGAAACGGCCTAGAAATAGGAGATAATTTCCAACCATGTGTGAAAAATAGGGCGACTGTAGCTCAGATTGGTAGAGCATTGGCCTTAAGCCTTGAAGGTCGTGGGTTCAATTCCCAACTGCGACAACCTTCTCCACCGACTCCACAGATGACTGGCTGCGTTGTGTCCTGGGCAAGACCCTTAACCCTACTGTTGCCACAAAAAACCCCCACTGTAGATCAAGGCCGCACAGGAGAGCACCGTCTCCTGTGGACTCACCACCTGCAGAGGGTCAGTGAGGGGCTGGTGCAATGAGACTTGGGCTGGCATCTCTGACTAGCCACCCCCCTGATCCAAAATGGATTAAAGGGTAGAAAATGGATGGAATGGATGATGTTTGAAAAATATCACTTTTTCCATTTTTTTCCATTTCCCATGGACATTAATGAGCTCCCTGTTTGTCGGGGGCGAGCCATATAACTTGATTTTCATGTCTTGACTTGAGAACATGTGGTTACCGAATTTCGTGGCTCTAAACGCCAAACTTGAACCTCCGACCCCGCTCGCCATAGGCGCAATGTAAAACTGACTTTTTGTAGGGGGCGCTGTCTTCATTTTTTTAGTCCCAGAAAAAAAAACAAAAAAAAAATAAAAAATTCACCGGTTTCAGATATGGGCAAAATTGTCACAACTTTTCATCATGTTCAGGGGGTCCCAAGTAAGGTTCAAAGTCAGAAGAAAAAATAAATTAAAGCCGCAAGCGGCATCTAACGCCCTACGCCGCACCGCGCAAAGGAGGTGGCGCTGACAGCGCCACTTTCCCCCTGCCCCTATGGAGCCGACACAGGTGCATTTTGAATTCTATGATCAGTGATTGTGTGTCTCTATGGAAACGGTAAACCCCAGTCTCATCCATCTAACATCTTGGTATCCACTCTGTAGGGCGCTGATGCTGCATTTCATGATTTACAATCAGTTTTCCTCAAACCCGAGAGTTGAACATTTCATTCAATAGTTTGGTGCAAATCGGACGTTGTATGTGCAAATGGTGGCATTTAATGATTGTACAACAGCCACCCCAACAATAATTTTTTAGTGTTATACCAAAGAACACCAAACTAATACACTTTATGCCCTGAAAAAAGCTTGTCTGGGCAAAGTATGTGTGTAGTTTTTGTGTTTGTTTGTGGGTCAAAATATGAGATCAAACAATACATAAAAACCTAAATACTTGTATCCGCATGTAAACCTTCACTCAGCCTCTAGGGGGGCGATAATGGTCCAATGTCAATGTTCACACTGTCATGTGACCTAGGCCCAGAGTTGAACAACCGAGTCAAGTTAGTCAAATCCGAGTTTGTGAATGTGCTCCAGTTTGCACATTACAATCTGTGAGTGTGTCCACACATCTCCATAGGATAATAGGGAACGTCACACCTCTCTATGAAAAGGACCACACTTTGGGGGGTCTGTCACGCTCAGACCGTTTGGACTAATTAAAACTGCGATATGCAACTATTGATGTTCCATGTGTTAGAGACCATTGGAATGATATTACAAACCAATTAGATCACTGGAACCGGCCTGCCTGGTTTGATGTTTGGAAGGAGCGAGTGTACTTTTCAGAATTTAACAATTTTCTCATAGACACAACAGGGAGTGTTGGTCGTTCCACGGCAACAGGTAAAAAAAAAAAAAAATAATCATATGTTTGTCATTGACTTGTTTGAAATCCAGATGACAAAACAGAATTATGTGCGAGAATTTCAAACATTTTGAGAAAACAAGAATTTTATAGGCCCATGCAAAAACGTTGACAGTCTGTAGGGGGCGCTCATTAGCCATTTTCAATATTCCACTTTCAAATGAACTATCCGGAGCTGAACAATGGATAGAAATTGGTGTGGGCAAGATCCGGTTTTTTGTACAAACGGGAGCAAATTTACTTTGTCAAAAATTGGTAAAAAATGTCACTCGGCCAACGTTTAACTGAGCCAAATTCATATCAAATAATAGATGGGACCATGGGTTAGAAACAATGTGGAGCGATTTTGAGACAATCGGTGAAAAACGGCCTGAGGAGGGAGATAATTTTCCAGCCGACGTGTGAAAAATATCAATTTTTCTATTTTCATTTTTCAGTTGAAATTAATGAGCTCGCCGGTTTGTCAGGGGCGAGGCCATAAATAATCTTTTTTTCATGTCTTGAATTGAGGAACATGTGTACCGAGTTTTCGTGCTCGACACAAAGCAGAACTTGACCTCCGACCCCGCCACCATAGGCGCAATGTAAACGGAACTTTGTGGTAGGGGGCGCTGGTACGGGGGTCCAGCATTTTTTTGTCCCATAAAAATAAACACCAAAAAAAAAGAAATTGTCGCGACGTGTCTGATTTTGGGGACAAAATTTCACAAACTTTTCATCAATGATTCAAGGGGTCAAATTAAGGTCTCAAAGCGCAGAAGAAAAATGAAAGAAAGAAAGAAACCTAACCAAACCAAACCAAACCAAGGAATTTTTTTTTAAACTCGAGCAAAAACAAATATAGGTTTCCATAGTAACCTATAATACAAATTATACTCGTATTTAGAAGCGAACAACAGGCACGAACGCAACTATTGGTTCACGGTGATTGACGAGGCGCGTCGGCGCTCGTCAATCACCGCGCCATCAAAGAGTCACCCACCCCCCCCTTAGGTCCCCATTCATTATCCCATGTACTAAGCAGGAGCAAAGCCATTCAGTGTCCTCCGGGCACTGTTTTGTCCAGTGTCTGGGCACAAGCGCCCGTAGGCTGGGGGACAATGCCGTAGACAAGTTCAAGGACCCCCCTTTAAGAGGACTTCAATTCATTTCACTGTGTACTACAGCAGAACAAAGCCATCCGTGCCTCCGGCACGGATTTATCAATGGCTTTGGGCACTGCCGTCGCGTGCAGGTCACCTATCCTCCGCTACAGTATTCAACGAGTAATTTGAACTGTTCAACAATCTCTTCGCCACAGGCAGCATTACTCGTTGGAAAAGCAATAGGCCCTTACCCACACGTGGGGAACTCGGGCCTAATAAACCAAACCAAACCAAACCAATGATTTTTTTTTTTTTAAACTTACGAGCAAAAACATATAGGTTTCCATAGTAACCTATATACATATGATCAGCTCGTTTTAAAGCGAATAGAAAAACGAACGCGGCGAACGCAACTATTGGGTTCATCATCAACAGAGGTCACCCACCCCCCATAAGGACCCGATTCATTACAAACCTGTGGTACTACAAGGCAGGGAGCAAGCCATATCAGTTGCCGCCGGCACTGGTTTGTCAGTGTCTGAGTCCACGGTGAGCCGTCAGGGCTTGGGGGACAGAAAGCCCGAGCACGAAAGTCCGAGCTTTGCCCGACATTCGTCCGTCAAGATCAGTTGAAAGAACCGCCCCTTTTAATAGGACCTCCAATCAATTCACATGTGTACTTCAGCAGGAGCAAGGCCTATCCCGTGCCTCCGCCCGGATTTTATCAGATGCTCTGGGGCACGTAGCCCGTCGCGTGCAGGTCACAATCACAAGTCACAAGGATTGTGACTTAGTGACAGATTACAACGACAGCTTCCGCCAGGCATAAATCGTTGGAAAGCAATTAGGCCCTTTCCCCTTGGGCTCGGGCCTATAATAAGAAAGTTGCAGAATGAACAGTGGCCTGATCAGTCAACCACAGTCTGACAGACCCCCTGCCTCGGCAGCCTTTCACTGGTACATAATACATTTTTCCGACCTGTGATAAACCTTTTGAAAACCATGACAATCACTCACATAGAGCCCCAGAGCTCCTCCAGAATCTGACCTTATGTAGTGTTACAGCTGTAATAAGGCAAGTTGGTCGCTGTAAAACCACTATGGGAATGGAAGGAAAAATATATGTTAAACCAAGAAAAAATGGGATGCCTTTAAGTTTTAACTGCGTCAGCCTGTTCATTACACAATATAACAACGGGTTGGGGCGCTCAGCAACCAACAAAATCATAAGCAAGTTAATATGACTCTGAACCCTTGGATAGTGTCAGCCTGGTGGGGGGTGGATGTGGGGGCACGGGGAAGTCGTGTCTGAATGAATGTGAATGTTTATTGTTTGGAATTCTGTGCCCTTATTTTTCTTTATATGTTTTTTTTTTGTAGAATCATAAAAAGTTTGTTTTTCATGTTGTCACAGACCCCCTGAAAAGGAGATGGTTCATCTCATGGGTTAACCTTAAGAATAAAATAAAAAAAAAATAGGAGTATTTACTCCCATACGTTTGACTCTGGATGGATGTATTTTATATAAAAGAAAGTCGTGGCGTGCCAGTGATATTAGTATTTTAGGCTCAATTGCACATATCTGTTGGTGAGTTAGCGACGGTGCTGAACAAAAATCTTCAGTTTTTTAATTCTGCATCTATGAAGTAATAGTCGCGAGTTAAGAGCCCTGCGAAGGGGCCTTCTTGTAATTTTGGAAACACTGCTCAGTAAACAGGCTACAAGTGGGAGTGATAACATAGCCTCTCCCAGCTATCTAATCTAACCGTTTTGTTTTAGCGTTATGTAGCTGCATATATACCACGGCAACAATGACCTAATCCTAAATATTTCTGTTCTATAGAGAGCGACTGTCATTTAATGCAGATTTTAAATATTCCATAGGTGTGGCCACAATTTGGTCGATGACTGAGGAACTGATACAGCTGTGAGCTGCTCACATGACATGGTATGTAGCATTGGGTTCGAAAGTGTGGTGACATGTTGACTAACATAACCCCTTGTTCTAACTGTACGTTGTTTGCAATGAATGCAAAATTACTAAAAACAAAATAAAACGGCTGGGATTTAAGTTGTAATGAGTGTGCAAACCCTTCATTGGCATGATAAGTGTTTAGTTTTGTTTATCAATTCATAAAGTTTAAAATAGGGTAAAAGTTTTGGGACAACAGTGAGAAAAACTTGCTTTTTTTATAAACACATTTAAAGACAATGATAACAATAAGTAAATGTTTATGCTACCTTTTCTTCACTTTTGATACTGTTTTTCACAGCAAGAAGGTCTGGGTTGATTCCACTTCCAAAAAATGCCTGTCTATGTGTAAACATAGATTGACACGTTTTCGCTCCCGGGTTACCACTAAAAACACTGTACAATTAGGGTGAGTACAGGGACTGCAGATGACAACTACTCCTACCAGTTAATCTTGTGCAAAACAAGTTTGTCTCTCTGAGCTACAAATGTCTTCTGAACACAGTCCTTCAATAAAAATTAACTAAACTAGGTGAGTGTAAATTGGGACCAAAGAACAACAGATGCAAACAATAAACGTCACATACGTACCATTCCAGTATCTTCATAAATGAAATGCACGCTGTCGTCCTGGCTATCATGCCTTCATGTAGCCACTGTAATATATTTACAGTCTTTGTAAGTTGGATGTGGGGCGTGTCTGTATATGTAACGTCTCAGTTATATGTCACTCCATTTGTCACTCAAGAAGGGATGAAACAAAAGTCCACGACACTCACGGTTTTTGTAACGCATTGTTAAGGTGCTTGCTAGAACAAAGTTAATGTGATCACATTTCTATTTTGGGGTTGTTGATCTCCTACACACAAAAAAACACCACCACTTATACATCGACTAATCAAACCACCCACCCATAACTCCTTCTTTATTCAACAGTATACTCACGATCTCCTGTTTATACCCATAAAAATAAAACCGCTCCCCCCAACCCCAAACGGCCCCAACCCCATCCCAGACCCTACACCTATCCGAGCACAGACAGGATTCCCGCGACCAGGGCCCATTACCTGGCGACCCCGCTTTGTGACTTATCCTTGGTACTAGTGAAAGGCGATATAAATACAAAATATTAATATTCCTAATACTCATTTTTTGGAGTAACTGTATTCTGTTAACAGTGACTAACATTCTAGGTCGTAGTATTTAAGCAAAAAACAGATAGGTTAGAAAATTACAATACTTACTTTCTCAATATTTACTCCTAACAATTTCTCCAAGGTAAAAACAAAAACAACAACCTAAGAACACGTGTGTGCTTGTATGTCTGTGTTAGCGCATTCGGCAATCTTTGCGTGTTTTGTAATTTAGCTAGGTTATATTTCTATTATTCACTTTTCTCGGTTTATATCTAGTAACAGAAAACATAATTCAAAGTATTCTAAACTAACCCAACACTGAACTCTGTACAGGTTTGTTTTTTTTTTTGTTTATTAATCCCTTTCGTTGTGGGCTCACTTTGGGGGGTGCATGTAGAAAAACCACCAAGACCTATCCACCAGAAGAGCAAGACGGGGAAGAGTTGGCCATTTGACCAAAGAAGTCCTCCACAGCCACACGGCTGACAGGGAATCCGGGTCAAAGGCGAAAGAGTAGCATGCCAAATGCTTCCCCGTCAAGCCGTTAGGAGAGCCTATGGAGAATATTTACTGCATGTTCTTGTTCTTACGTGCATGGTGGAAAGGCAGTTTTACCTCCCCCCCCCCTTCCTCGTGTGTGCCCCCCTTCTCCTCAGACTGCTTGCTCCCGAGAATGCGTGACAAAGTAACCCGGCAAAAAAAAATCTCCAAGAGGGTCAAGCAGAAAAGGTGATCAGACAAACACTTCCGAGTAATCTAATACCCACAACCAATCCCATAATGGCAGTACAAAAGCTTTTACAATAGAATCTTATGATTGTAAGATGGAACACAATCTCTCAAAGTCTTTATGGACGTGGCAATCACTCTTTGATGCCAAGGTCAAGAAAACAAAGCTCTGGACAAAGCGGGGTCGTGAAGACCTTAAGCTGTTCATTATTACAAAACACCTCTCCACTCACATCGGAGTCAATAGATTGGTGACTAATAGCTCTGCAGCCCGGAGTAATGGAAAGGTGTTTAGTAAGCCAGCATGTGACATAGGATGCTGCAGAAATGCTGATTTGAGCAGTCATTGAGTTCAAGTGTTATTCTCCCGAACAAACAGTTGGGGTCAGCGTTTGTTTGGAACCTGCTGGCTCCCATCGCCCATGTAAAATTAGTGAACGGGCGGGAACACTTTGGCGCCCTGGTGAATGGATTAAAAAAAAAACTATCGAATAAATAATATATTTTAGCGTAAATATATTCGTACATAAATATTGACAGTCGCATCAGTTTAGCAATTATCGCAGCGGACACTGACACAACTCCTCATAGAGACTGACACACCTACAGTCGTCGAAACCCCAACAACAACCAGGTCCAACTAACACACTGGCAATTACATATTCATTTTGCAAAAACAGAACAATTTGAAGTTGATTATAATTATTTGTCTCAGTATTTTTGAGAATTCTCAAAAATACTGTATACCAGGCAAAATAACCTTTCATTTGTCCTTGAATTTTTTTTTTAAAAGATTAAATTGTAATCAAAATATAAGCACAAAAAAGAAGCCCAAATGTTTATGTCCAGCTATTAGCTGAATGTTTGCATATTATTATTATAAATGTTGTATATGTGACTAAGAACAGATTTCCAAAGCACTTTTGCCACATTGTATATTAGACAAAGATAATAAATTTTATAAAAATTTTTTTAAAAAATCACCATCTCAAGTAACATCCAAAATATGGAATTGTGCAACATAAATCTCCTTTAATCTTCTCAAATCTTTCTTGCCCAACTCTCTCTTTCCCGCAGACAATAGGTAGTCTCTGCAGGCCTGCCACATGACGGGGTTAATGCGTTATAAAAGAAAATTGAAAAACGCTGGAGACGGCTTTTGCTCGCTTAAAGAGCAAAAAGAAAGAGGGATGGGGGGGGGAGGGGGGGGGGGGAGGAGGGGGGAGGGGGAGAGGGGGGAGAGAGGGGGGGAGGAGAAATAATTTATTTATCCATAACATAAAATTCTATTATCCTAATTAAAAAAAAATTTTAAAAATACTATTTAATTAATAAAATATAAATAAATTTATTTCTCAAATTTTTGTTCGATATTATTTTTTTAATATTTTCAAATGTCCTCAACTAACAAAAATCCCAATCATAAAATTTCTCTTCCATATTTTCAATTTATCACCTTCAAAAAAAAAACTAACAAAACAAAAAAAAAGAAAAAAACAACCTAACAACAATATAAAAACAAAAAAAAAAAAAACTAAAAAAACTCAAACTACACAATAACCTTAACTATAACTACTACACATGAGAAGAAAAACTTACAAAAAAAAAAAAACACCGCAAACAAACAACCAAAACAAATGAGGGGGGGGGGGGGGGGGAAATGCTGGGTGGAGAGAACGGAGAAGGAGAGCAGACGAGTGTGATTGGAGCAGAAACAAAACCAGCATGAGCAGAGCAAACAAGCAGCACCAAAGCAGCAGCCAAGCACAGGGACGAAGGGGCAAGCGCGAAAGAGAATCACGAACAACGAAAGAACAAGTGCACAAAGCAAGCAACACCATGCATTACCAACCAAAAAAAACACCGCAACAACAGACCACAGCGCACGGCAAACACCCCTACCAGCCCCCCGCAAGCAAAAACCAAGGTAGAGGCCAGAGCAAGGCCGCAGGCACGCGGAGCAAAACCATAACACCCAGGAAACACAAACCCAACCTAGATCCCCAAAAAACAAGAAACCGATACGGAAACAACCACAACAACCCAAAACCAAATTGCCCGCTTCGCTCGCCAACAAAACACCAACGCGGAACTCAGCCCAACCCCCGCAGCAAACAAACCAAGCGAGTGGCACAACCGGCCACAAGCCCCCAACTTCACCGCAGCCAAACAGCAGCAAAGAGCAGAGGGCACAGCACAGAGGCAAAGCAACTAGCACCAAAATACAGCATTGAGACACACAGCAGACACCCACCAAAGAGGAGAAAGACCAGCAGAGCCCGACAAAGGCAGCAGCGCCTAAACCCCCTGCAGCCCCAGATATGGCTGTGTTAGTGGGGGGTGTGGGGGTGGTGAGGGGTCAATTTGGGTCGTGTCGCCGGTTCGGTGATGACCCCATGGTCCGGGGGTGTCCTATGTGGTGTTTTGTCCTCCCGGGGTGACCGTCCTCCATCATTCCCTGATTGGGTGTACGGTCGTGTCTTCAGGGTGGTCCTGAGGGGTGGTGGGGGGTGTATGTGGGGGGAAGGCGCGTCTTAGTTGGTGTTCCGGGGACCCGGGTTATTGGGGTCGGTCCTCGTCCCTGGACTCTCACTTCCTTCCCCCCTCCCTCCTTTCCATGTCTCCCCCTTCCTCCCCCCCTCACCCATCGCCTTCTCTCCCTCGTCCTGTCTTCCTCCCTTCTTTTTCCCCTCCTCATCCCTATCCTTCTTCCACCCCTGACCTCCCTCTCTCCCTCGACTCTCTCCCTCCCTCCGCTCCCCCTCTCCCCCATCCACCTCG
The DNA here is from genome assembly GCA_964034765.1 of Knipowitschia caucasica. NCBI lineage: Eukaryota > Metazoa > Chordata > Actinopteri > Gobiiformes > Gobiidae > Knipowitschia > Knipowitschia caucasica. Next base: position 29,362,137 of record OZ035830.1, read on the forward strand.
TCTCCTCATCTCTTCCTCCTCCCACCATTCTCCGTCATTGTCTCCAATTACCTCTCTCAACCCCATCACTGTCCGCACTTCTTCACCCCTCTCCTCCACCCTCTCCTCCATCCCCATCTCTATAGTCACTCGCTCTCCTCTCACTCTCCACCTCCCACCTCCCCCATGATCCCTTTACCCACCTCTATCTCCTCTCTCTTCTTCCCATCTCACAGCGTCCTCTCCCCACCCCTATCGCTCCTCGGTTTGCATCTCCTCCTCTTCTGCTCCGTCATCTTCCACAACTCGTCTCCTCGTCACCTCGTTCTCATTCTCCTTCCTTTCGAGACTACTCTCTCATAAACCTTCCCCTCCTGCCTCCTCTCTCTCTCCCAGCTTCACCACTCATTCGTCTCCATCCTCCGCGATCTTCCTCTCATACTTCTCACCGTCCCCTCCTGTCTCTCTTCCCTCCTCTCCTCCCACCCTGTCTTCGCCCCGTCCCCGCCCTCCTCTCGCCCCTCACCCCTATCTCCTCACTCCCCTTCTGATGTCTTCATCTCCCTTCCCCCGGTCTCCTGCCCCCTCTTCATCCTCTTCCTCCCTCCCCCTTCAATCGCTACTTACTTCCCCTTCCCCACTACCTTCCAGTTCTACACTTTTCCTCTACCTTTTCCCTTCGCTCCTTCATCTCCTCTTCTCCACCTCTCGTCTCCCTCTGCCTCTCCCTTCCCTTCTCTCCTCCTCCACCTGCCCCTCCTCTCGCTTCATCCGGTCTCTCCCAAATCCTCCTCACTCCTTTCCCCTCCGCCCGTCCCTCTCTCCCCCTCACCTCCCTCTCTCCTGCCCCCTCCCCTCTTCTCCCCTCTTCTTCTCCTCCTCCCTTTTTCTTCTCTTTCTCTTTCTTTCCTCTCTCTCTACTCTCTTCTCTCTCACTTTCTATCCCTCTTTCTCTTTACACCAAACACTAGCCAAAACTTATTGGACAATAGCAACTCGTCTAGCAAACTACGCTTTGCTGTTTTGCCTGACTCTACTGGTGCTACTTGGCTGCTGTGGGTGCTGGGTGCCTTTCCCTGCTTGCTGCTTAACAGCTGCTGTCTTGGTTGCCTTGGCCTGTGGTGGGGCTGTCTTCTCGCTATCGTGGGTCCAGATTTTGTTTTACAAAAACAAGGAAGAAGAAAGAGAATAGAATTTTGAAAGGGCAAGAAAAAAAATTCCAATTCGATTTTTAATTACTACGCAAAAAAAAAGCAGAAATATTCTAAAGGCCCATAAACAAAAAACCAAGGAACCTAATCGCATAGTGAATCAAGAAGAAAGAGAATGTGATTTTTAAGATTGTTTTTTTAACAAAATTTTAGAGGAAGACACAACAAAGCGGAAGAGAAAATCAAGAAAGAAGCAGCAATACACCAGGACAACAGATAGATTTAATAAATAACACAAAACAAAATAAAAAAAAAAAAAAAAAAAAAAAAAAAAATAAAAATAAAAAAAAAAAAAAAATAAAAAAAAAAGAAAAAAAAAAAAAAAAATAACAAAAATAAAAAAAAAAAAAAATTAAAAAAAAAAAAATGTAAAAAAAAAAAAAATAAAAAAAAAAAAATAAAAAAAAAAAAAATACAAAAAAAGTTAAAAAAAAAAAAAAAAATAAACAAAGAAAAAAAAAAAAATTAAAAAAAAAAAAAAAAAAATATAAAATAAAAATTAAAAAAAAAAAAAAAAAATAAAAAAAATAAAAAATTAAATAAAAAAAAAAAATAAATTAAAAAAAAATAATAATAAAAAAAAAAATATAAAAATAAAATAAGAATGAATGTAAAAATACAGACCTCCCAGCCCGACGCGCACTCACAAAACATTTACAAAACAACAAAACAAACAAAAAAATTACATCCGTTCCTCACCCTTACCCTACCCTTCCCGTCTCCTTTTGGCCAAAGGCCGGCAGGGACACACGGGTGGGGGCCCCCGTTGGGTGGGGTTGGGTGGGGATTGTGGGTGGTTTTGGGGTTTTTTGTTTTTGGTGTGGGGGGTGGCGGTGGGGTGTTGGGTGGGGTGGTTGTTCTGGGGGCCAACCAAGGTTACTATTGCACGAGTGCAATAGCCCCATTAACCATATCATCTCAGAAGCAATTAACTGTACTGTGGCTTTTAGCTGAAATTGAGTTGCTGGGGGGGGGGGTTTAGAGTGGAGCTCGGGTGCGTGTGCTTAGTTGGTGCTAATTGAAGAGGTAAAGTCAAATAATAATTTGTGGGGTTTCGGTTGGGGCTGTGATGAAGAAAAAGTTAGGTAAAGAGAGAAGAGTAAATAAGTTTTTGACAGATGAGAAGGTGAGTAGGTTCGGGTAGTGTGAAGAAGTAGTCGTATTGGTTGAGTGATATTTTTGTATTTTAAGAAGTTGGAAAGAGTTGTCCCTTAAATGAAAAAAACTTAATCCTTTTTTAAGTTAAAAAATTATTAAAATTAAATAAAAACTGTTTGTTAATCAATAAAAAAAAACAACAAAACATGCGTTGTAATGGGAGTTTTCTCCTACGATTAGAAGATTAGATGGTGTATTTGTATACAACTATTAGCCATCCTTCCCGGGGGGCGCTGAAGCCATTCTTCACGAATCCATCATGTTCGCTAATAGGCAAGCAGTGCAGTGCCTGTATCTCACTGGGGACCTGGATCTGGAGTGGCTGCCTGGGCTTTGGCTCCATGCAATATTTTCCACATCAACAGACATATGTCAAATAGATGGAGGCTGACGCACAACTATCCCTTGCGGCAACACCAATACAATGTGGAGGGTTTCATCAAGCACCCACAGACTGAAAACTCACTGCACTGAAGTCACAAACAGAGAAGATATGCAACACACTATTTTTCAATGTCTACTGTCGCTCAGCCCCTGAAGGGTCCCTGAGCAAAAACAGCAAGGCTGCATTGAGTTGTGCCAACCTGTTTGTCGGTCCTCTCCCCCCTGCTCAGCGTCCGTCGTTTTTTAGTTGAACTCTCTCTAGCCCCAACAGCTCTGCATGGTTTCCCTTCCTTCAGTTTTCAGATACAAACTGAAGTCTATAATACTGTATGAATATATTTGTGTTTTTCCTGGAGGTGGTGCGATATAAGAAAGGTGACAACATGAATAAAATGAGCATAAGCCGATGAAAATAACCAAGCACAATATGCTTTTAATCAAAAAGCTTTTAGAGTGGGTAGAGGATCCCAAATCTATAGGGTCACTGTAAACAGTATAACAGATTATTCATCAAACAATTTTCCAAAAGCAAAACGCATCCTTTATTATTTGTTGCCTTCCTGAGGTTATATGTGCGCGTTCATCATGTCCTTAATGCTCCTTTTGATCAGTCACCTTTTAAATCTGTTTCTGCATGCCCAGCAAGGGTATATTTTAAAATCAAAAAAGCTAAGAAGAAGAGAGTGAGAAAAAAATCATAAACCGCTTTTTTGGGGAGCCACTCAAATTCTCAATGCCCACCTAGGATGGCAATAACATGATTTGCTTATGTGTTACCTATGCGCATAGGGAGCGTTATTAAAGCACCACATAAAACTCATACAGAGGGGGCCAAAAAAAGCCTAGCCTACAAAATCACCAGTAACCTACTTCCATTAATGTTTATTTAATGCTTTTTCCTATGAGATCGCTGGCCCCTTCTGCAGCCAGGCCCTCACACTAAGCCTGCTTTCCTCCCCAAAGCCCAGATCCAGCGCTTATCCCCCCACACCTACAGCCAACAGCCCCAATGGGCCAAATTACACCACTTGCTGCCCAACTTGACTAGACATGGCCGAACCAGACCAGGGATAAAGGAATGGAAGTGCCAAAGCAGTGCAAAAAGCATTTTTGATGTAAATACAAGATTGTATAAATTTTTGCAATATAAGCAATAACTTTGTGGTTGTTGGGGTAACATTGCTGTTGTTTTTATTCAACACAAAATATGTATTTTTTTTTCCAACATTGTGCATTTCAAATTCTGTTTTAAATTTTGCAGAGGTAGAAGTTGGGATTGACAGCTCAATGTCCCCGGGAGGAGGAGGTGAGAAACATTGGCACTGACAGAGGGAAAGTAACAACAAGCGCAGAACTAGCATTAGGGATGTGACCCAGTGAGGTGGAGACAAGAGGAAGAAGCATGTGAGATAGTAGGATATACTGCATGAAACACATAAGCAAGGACACAAGGACGGCCAGCAGGCACAGGCACAGAAGCATCTAAAGCACGCACCCCATATGCCCCTTCATATTGTGTAGAAAACAGACAAATTTGCCACAAGCTCCAAAATTCACATCTCTCATGTATCTTGGAGCTGGAACAGAACACTCTTGGCCAAGCTACACTGATTAAGGACACATCCTTTTCATCTACACCAATTGAAATAAAAATTAACTATAAAAGCTGCTCCGAAACCAAAAAGAAAAATTAGCCTGTCCATTGTGAATTTCCAGTCGTGTTCACTAGCACGGGTAAAAATTAATTAAATCTTTAACCAAATACTTGAAAAACAAGTTTACTCTATTTTTATGTCAATGCAATATGTTAATGCACTTTTGATGTTTTTTAATATTTCGGAAAATTCTCACTAAACAGATTTAAAAAAACTAAAAATACCTGGCTGTTCCATACAAGAGGGCATTTAATACTAACCTGGCCTCAGCCATCAATAAACTCTGGTCAATTATTATTTCCCCACATGTACCATCTAACAATGTGCTCTCAACTGACCTACCTGATTAAACGTTAAAAATATATACATGTAACTGTAATCTGATAAATATGTAAGTTATACTCAACATTGTTCTGCAATACTTTATATTCTGACTCTGGTTCCCATGTTAAAACAGTTTAGAATCCGGAGGAACGGAGCTTTGGGCCAAGAGCCAACTTTTGGTCCATCCTGTAAAGACGTTTTTGAGAGGTCTGCCAACGCTATAAGTTAGCATTGGCTAATTCTACTTCTGGGTCCACCCCCATCGGCCCGGGGTGGTATTGCAAGCATGTCAGCGCACGTCATTTTGGCCACTTTTGAGCTGGGACCCTCCCCCACTGGCTAAAACGCGGAAGCCCCGCTCACCAGACGCGCATTCTCTTGTTTTCAGACGCAGAGGACTTCACACCAGAACGTCCTGACGCGAGCCGGAAGTACCGGAAGTAGCCGGCCGGCTCTAAAGCTAACAGAGCTATGCTAGCGGCTTCTTGTGTACAGATCTTCTCCAATATGCAGCTTTGCAGCGTGTCTTTGCTCACAGACATTCCACGGGCTTTATATAACAGTAGTATGTGTTCACGGAGGTGCGCCATAAGTTTATTCATATTATTAAACAGAATCGCATCGGCGAACACACTCGAAGCTGTTGCATAAGGTCACGGAGCATGACAACGCATATATTCACAAGCTCAACCCTGGTTTGAGTTCTGGTGAAGCCTGGTGTGGGTCCTGTTTTGGCTGTTCATGAGTATTTTCAGTCTGCTCGCTCAGTCCGCTAATGTCCCTGTGACCACTTTGCAGCTCTCTGATTGGTTGTCGCACGAACGTCCCAAGGAAAGGATGAGCAGAATCCATCTCCTGTGGGCGTTGATTTTTTGCTCCTGCTCCTCCCTTTTCACTTTTCTTGTATAAAACTCATAAACTTATAAATTATACACTGCATATGACTTTGAGAGGCCCTGAATGTTTATTTATTTTATACTTTCTTGTGCAGCACTTTGGAAACGTAACTGTTGTTTAAGTGTGCTATATAAATGAAGTGGATTGGATTGGATTGGATTGAATGATTATTTAGACAAATAAACATAACAGCTTTTCTCTACAAATAAAGAATCGGACAGTCAGGTTATTTGCTGCCTTAAATTCCAACTCATCAAATATATGACATTCAATGTCCTGTTCATAAACATTGCACCAGTTCTTCCAAGCCAACTCCATCTACAGTATACATGCTGATCTGATATCTCTCCTCTTTCTACAAGACAGACGGTGCACACTCTTATTGCTCAGAGAATTATAACACCTCTTTGACATGGAGGTTGTGACCTTTCTTCACCACATTGCCCTCGCGCCGTCGCCTCTCGCTTTTTCTCTTGAAATTAAAAGCCGGATTTGATGTCAATTTTACTGTCAATTTATTCCACCTGTCTGTCCCTGAAATATTTATAGGTGCAGAGAGGAAGGTTGCGTCTGCTTTCGCATTCAAAGCTCTTCACTACTACACCCAGCTGGTGTTGGAACAACTCAATGAGGGGAAGACTAGTGGGCGTAATCACTACATCTGATAAAGGCAGATTGATGATCTTAATAAAATATGAGGGTATTAGGGCCATGGGAATTACTTGTTGAATCATGGATAGGCTATTTTAAAAGGTAGACAAGAAAATGGAAATCTAATACTTGCTGCCAATTGTAATAGCATAGTGGTGAATGTTTGCATCATAGACCATATATCAGGATTGGACCGAGTTCTGTTGTCACCTATAGTGTTGCTGAATGCAGCGTTTGGCACATAAGCTTGCTGAATTTCCTTATATGGGCATTTGTGACGAAGGGGGTACCTCTGTGCTGTAGAAGATACAGATGCAAACTAACGTGTTGCAAATGTACTCTGGAGTTTCCACCCCACAAATCAAGGACTCTGATTTGTCAGTTCTTATGGTTCGAATCTGCATTTACAAGTACAACATCAAAATACAACCCGCAAGAATTATAAGAAGGGCCTAACTACTGATGTTTAAGCCCAAAATGAGACGTGTGACACCAACGGTTACAGAGCTAGATTCATTCACTTTTAAGTCATGTAAGTGAATTTGCGATTAATCGCAAATTAGTCACACATTTGTGTGGGTGTGTGTGTGTGTGTGGGTGTGTGTGTGTATGTGTGGGTATAGACCATTGACTGTATAGAAACATCATGGTGTCATTATGATGATGATAAACAATCTGTAAATATTTTGTAAATTTGTTCATGTAAATATTCTATGCTGTTTCTCTGTTTACTTTCGGTATATCTATGACTGTATACTGTTTGCTTGTATTGCCTTTTTCATTAACCCCCCCCCCCCCCCCCCCATCTCCCACTTCATGTCCCCCCCCCAGTGTTGTGCCAGTTCACAGCTTTTCTGAACTAGTTCAAGTTCAGTTCATACATGCTCAAAGTGAACAGAACACGTTCAAAGTTCACATTTTTAATTCTGAACTAGTTCAAAGTTTACTTCATTTTACTTTTTTCGTGAGATAAATACATATTTTTTTCACACTACGAGCTATATATATATATATATATATCTCCTGTACATCCACAGGAGGAGAGCCTTTTGACTACAAAACAGACAAGATTTATATGGTTTTCAATGGGAGCAAAACAGAGTTGCCCCATCTCTGCTCATAAACTACAGACAGTAATGCGCTGCAGTGCGTGTGTCTATACTTTATGTCAAATATAAACGGTGTAAACTTTGTCGCTAACTCACCCTGTGTTTTCATCACGACTCGGGCACATGTGAAGAGCACCAGCTCACAGCGCCGCACCGCAACACGGAGTCGGGGTGCGTTCACAGACGGTGGAAACCGTAGGAATTTTTAGATTTCGGCGGAAAAAGTGCGAGAATACAGGAGGGAGGAACTTTCTCTTGTTGCGTTTTAAAAGAGAAAACAGATTCCAACGTTCATGACACATAAAATGAACTAATTCACGTTCAAGTTCTTTTTTTTAAAATGTGTTGCGTTCAGTTCAATGTTCACGAAAAAATGAGCGTGTTCAATGAACGCGTTCTTTTGAACTAGTTCACGCACAACACTTCTCCTATGTGCGGCACGGTGGCTGAGTGGATAGCACTCTCGCCTCTCAGCAAGAAGATCCTGGGTTCGAATCCCGGTCGGACCAGGGCCTTTCTGAGTGGAGTTTGCATGTTCTCCGTGTGTCTGCGTAGGTTTCCTCCGGGTGCTCCGGTTTCCCCTACCACTAAAAATATGTACAATAGGTCTGGCATGTGCCTCCTGTACTGGCGACCCCCACCCAACAATTGTAAACCGCTTTGAGACTCCGATGTGCAGTGAAAAGGCGGTATATAAATAAAAGCTTACTTATAGCTTACTTACTATGTGCCCTTCTGGGATTCTTCTTTGGCCCCCTGTATCTCCAACTACATATTGTTTGTAATCTCTGTCTACAATGTATCTAAACTAGTCCTTTTCTTTGTTTCTATTTTTTTTCTGTATATGTGTTTGTCTGCAATAAAAAGTAAAAAAAACAAAAAAAAACCAAAAAAAAAATAATCGCGCAATAAAAAAAATGACGCCGTTAATATTGATTTGCGTTAACGCATTAATAACGCGATATTTTGGACAGCACTAATATATATATATATAGTCTACAGTTTACATCAACATTATAGCAGTGTTACAACAGGTTTTTTCTCTTGATCTTGAGTTGCATCAGTGTCCTTGGTACATCACGTTTGTTGTCACAAGTGGATACATGACAACACAAACTCACCGTGTTTACAAGGTTCTTACTTGTCAAATTGCTAAAGGTCAAGTATTGTGCGTCTGCCAGAAGTGATGCAATCGGAAAACCTCAATTGCACCACAATGGCATATAACTACAAGGCCCTCGACAACACAACAGGCAACATACTCTGGCTAGAATACTTGAATAACATATTTCCAGATACTCTTTAAATATTATAACTCTGAACTATCTTCTATTGTTAACTCTGACTATGGCAATTCTAAATGATGGTAGAACAAATTACTTAAATACTAACATTATTTTCTCATAAGTTGCCATTCATTTTAGTTCCTTCTGCAAACCCATAACAAGGATTGCACAACATTGATGGGTAATGTCACTGTTTTATTTTTTTGTTATATTAAACATGTTTAAAGAGTGGGTCATTAAACTAAATCTATAAATAACACAATTTCTGCTGCTGGTCTCTGTTTGAGTAAGACCAAGGAGATGATCATCGATTTCAGGAGAAAACCACTTTCCCATACGCTGCTGAACATCCAGGGAGAAGACATTGAGCTGGTGGACAGCTTCAAGTACCTGGGTGTTCACTTTAACAATAAACTGGACTGGTCCCATAATATAAACGCCCTGTACGAGAAGGGCCAAAGTCGCCTCTTCCTTTTGAGGAGGCTGAGGTCCTTCAGAGTGAGCAGGCCTCTGCTCAGGACTTTTTATGACTCTGTGGTAGCCTCTGCCATACACTACGCAGCCGTGTACAGGGCCCCGGGCAGCACAGAGCGGGACAGAAGCAGACTGAACAAGCTGTTCAGGAGGGCCAGCTCCACTCTGGACTGCTCCCTGGACTCTGTGGAGGAGGTGAGGGACAGGCGGATGCTAGCCAAAGCCACCTCCATCATGAACAATACCTCCCACCCACTGCACAGGACTGTAGAGGAGCTCCTTCAGTGGAAGACTGAGGCACCCTCAGTGTAGGAAGGAGCGCTACCGCAGGGCCTTTATCCCCATCGCTGTCAGACTGTACAATAAGTCACTTTAAATGGTCACTGTGTGAAAACCTGCACTACTATTGACACTGTTTCCAATTGACACTTGACTTTTTTTGTTGTTGTACATAATTATCCTGCATGTTTGCACATTTCTCTCTTTTGCACAATCTGAGTGTCTCTATCCATGCCAAATGTGACATGTACATTTCTCCTTTGTGAGATAAATAAAGCACATCTTATCTTATCTTATCTTATGACTCCAACAGAAACACATTCAAAAGTTAAAGCAGTGTCAAATGTTACAAATGTATGAGATAGTTTTGCAAGTAACAAGTAATACTTTAGATCATCGTCAATAACAATGTGCTCTCAACTGACCTACCTGATTAAAAGTTAAAAATATATACATGTAACTGTAATCTCATAAATAAGTAAGTTATACTCGACATTGTTCTGCAATAATTTATATTCTGACTCTGGTTCCCATGTTAAAATAGTTTGGAATCCAAAACAAAATGCATTCTACTCTAGGCAATAGATGTGATGCATTTTTTCTCTTAAGACTAATACAATAAATGCCTACATATGCACATTAATGGGTATTTCATACTTAAAAATATATAAGCAGTGTATTCTGCCTTTAAGAGCTGGAAATGTGCCTCTTAATGCACACAGTGGGAGTGTATAGTGATCATGCTGCTTTCAAATGGGCATCCGGTGGGCTTGGCTTTCATGTGCCACAATCTCTTTGAAATGTCAATGGAATCCAGTGTTTTATTGCTGGACCCCAAAACCCCACCGACCTTCATAATAACATTATAGGCTGGAACATAAATTCACCACAGAGACTTAAAATTAGGCGTTCTTTGTGCAATTTGAATTAAGATTCATCACATGGAATAAGTGCTGCCAGTATGGGGTAACAACAGGTGTTAGAAGCAGTAAGATATCGTAAGTAAGTCATGTTTATTTATATGGCACATTTTTACAGACCAAGGTCACCCAAAGCGCTTTAGAATTTTCAGATAGATATGCCCTATGTAGAATGAAAGTGCAGATGATAAAGGGTGAAAGAATACACAGATTACAGATTATATTACTAACGATGAAAATCAAAAATACGACTAACTCATACACCATCTTTCCACTCAGAAAACAGTGAAGACCTTTATAAGTATAGTCAGCTTTCATAGTATGAATTTTGCACTGAACCAAGTTAGTTTGACACTCCTGCTATAGTCAAAACTTGGATGCCATTTTTCAAAAAATACTGATTTCAGTAAAAAAAACAAAAACAAAAAAACAATCAAGGAACCAAAAGGGGAAAGTTCAACACTCTTATTTAATTCAATCTTTACTTTAGGGATGTAAGTATTAAATAGTACAACTGTATGTACTGTATATACATACACACATTTTTTCAAAGACAAAAACTGAGGAAATACATGTTTGTGGTCTGATATGTTCACAATCTTAACTTAAACCAGATTTATTCATGAGACAAATAAAGTTAGGTCCTCCTGCTGACCGGACAGATGGACGATTTGACAAACTTGCAGTAAGAGCTAGTAGTAGAAATAGTAGTAAAACAAAATAACAGAAGCCATAAGAATAAAAAGGGGTTGGACGAAACATCCACACACACAGGCCAAAACACCCTCTGACCCTACACCTCTCCCCCCCATCACTTGCTCTGTGCTGTATCTGTGCTTCATCAATATCTCACCGATAAACAAGAAAGTTTCAGATTTGTCTTTTAGAACACGGCTAGGAGTAAATTTCGATTCCTTAAGCCAATGAATCCCATTAAAAGACCACTTACAGCACATTTCTTTGTTCAGAACTCCAGAAGCTTAATGAAGTGTCCAAAGAGTGGAGGGAGAAGTTAAAAGAAGATCCTATCCAGCTCTACACAGGTGAAGTGCATGCAGGCAACGCTTAGTTACGAGAAAGCCTGAGTCTAAATGGATGTAAGCAGACCTCAAAAAACTTTCTGAATGATAAAATTACAATTAGTCCAAGCCCACTACCTGATTTTGGGACCAAGAAATTGTGATAGTGTTTTTGTTCACCATTAATCATTTCTAAGATGTTTTCCTCTAGAGTCCTAAAATCCTGTTTGGGCAAATAGTTGAATTTTCATCACTTTATGATGTCTACCAATACGGCGAGACTACACTGTTATTAATTTCCTTAACTCCAATCACTATGACAGTGGTCCAGCATGGTCCAGTGTGTCCTTAAAGTGTCCATGAAAAGTATATAATATTGTGAATTAGTAGAAAAAATATTCATTTGAATGTGGAATGAGTCTAACACCACTCAAAACAGCTTTAAGGTCAAGGAACAAGGTCTTGTTTTGTTCGGCGCTTTGAGTTGCCTTGTGTATGAACTGGGCTATACAAATAAACTTGCCTCAATTAATTTCATATTTTTTCTTATCACAGTCATGCCTACATCCACCATGGTATATACTTGCATTGCACTTTTATTTTGAACTTAATCTCATTATATGCATGAGCAAACAAAATTGGGGAATATATATTGTTGAGCTTTTGCATATACTTTTTGTCTGACCATCATTAGCACTCATGCATTGACACAACAGTAGTCATCTTGGAGGATTTGTCAAAGTTGTCGCCAACACAGAAAAGAGATACTAAAGCCTAGTGTATACTTGCGCGGCGTAGCTTACGTTAGCGGTTGCGGTGGACCTACGTAAGCACAATTGATGTTATACTGGCGCGTTCCCCTTACGGAGTTTTGGGGAGAATTTTGTAATCCCACAACAAACCACATGAGGGCGATCACACAGGAGCGGTCCAATTTACGCTGCTACTTTGTCCTCTTCAGAACAACAATAGCAAACAAAGCTGTTTGAGCTCATTACATGTGTTTCTACTGTAGGTTTATGTGATAGCTTTAGGGATTCATTATTTTATGTCATGTCAACTGTGATGCTGTGAATAAAGACACAGTTCTTGTTGGAAACATAGTTATTATTAAATAGTTTTCAGCACAAACAGCAAAACAATAATAGTGGTAAATATCTGAGACAAACATGAACGATTTACGAGTGCAGGAGGAAAGCAACAAACGCAGCTACGATTCAAACAAAGACAGGAACAGTGCAAAACAAACGACTGCACAGTTTATAAGTTATATATATGTTAGATAGTCCACAGTCTCCTGTATATCAGGCTCTGAGCCCAAACTGCTTTTCCTTCGAAGCACAAAGCTCTTTGCTCCATAGTGCCTCGTCCATGTCCCTGCTGCAGCCGCTTCATGCTTCCTTCCAATACACACACACGGACCAATCACAGCGAAGATTCCTTGCGGCGACCCTTACGTAGTTAGAAAATTTCGATGCTGCGCGGCAGGCGACGTAAGGGCCTTGCGGTGACCAACGCGTTGCGCAAGTGACGTCACGTCACCTCCGTAAGCTCCGCGCCGCGCGAGTATAAATTAGACTTAACCCTTTGAACACAGGAGATTTCAGAAGCTTTACAAATCCCAGTTGAAAAAGACTAAATTGTGACCACGGCCATGACCAGTGCTCTTGAAACCCAATTAAGATGAATTAAAACAGTGACGGCAAAAATATTTGGTATGAATGGGCTGTTTTAAATGCAAAAGTACAATATTAATTTTGTATTTGACTACTGTCAGGCATGAGTGACATAAGAAGCTGTCAGAAATGGGGAGGCAGGAGATCGAGAAATAATGCAGCCGTTTCCATGGGCAACGCAGAACTAGTGACTATTTTTAGCAAATTCATTTAAGGCTCTAAATAATTAACTGATAATTATCTGGCAATCAAAAGCAAGATAAAGTGATCTGAGCGAGATATCTCTTTGTCATATGGCACAGCAGGAGGGGCACAGAGGAGCTTTTGTGAGAGTTAAAATTGTGCTGGGTGTCAGGGTAGAGCAAGGAGGGGGAAATAATTGACAGTGAAAATACCAAAAGACGTATTCGCTGCAAGGCAAGTGGATTTGTAAATGATTAGGGCCTAATGAGTGACAGCAAACTGGCACTTCGTCAGGGTGTTTGTGGAAGTCTATAAGTTACAATGCAGCTGTCATATTTGCACAGATGCGTAATGTTAATGAGCTGCGGTATCAAAATATTTAAACTGTACTGAAAACACAGTTCTTTGTGGATATGAAACCGGGATATCAGACATGGATGTCTTATTGAATTTTAATGGATTGAATTGTTGGTTAAGTTAGTGATTATTTCTTAACAAACTTCATATTACATCCTATTACAGCTTACGGCAAAAAATGTATGCCAGACTGCACCACCAAATTTTATATCGAAAACTTTCAAAGGCATGTGCATCTCTTGTTGCGTCCATGTGCTTGGTATACATTAGGGGTCAAAGATATCTGGACTTCAAAAGGTTATGCATCAAAAACTATACATATACAAATACCCGGTTTTATATCCAGGATACTAGGACTGTAACAAATATTTTGATAATTGATTATATTTACAGAGACTGTGAAAAAAAGCATAATTTTATTAGGGCTGTCAAAATTATCGCGTTAACGCACGTTAATACATTTTTTCCATTAATCGCGTTAAAAAAATTCACGCGATTGACGCATACCCATGCATCCCATAATAACACTCAGAATGCAGCGGACACATTTGTGTGTGCGATGGCAACAGAGCAGGTAGGCCCTCTGGGAATCCAAGTTTTAAAAAAATACACACGTGACCACTGTTCCAAGACCATACACAAACAGAACTATTCTCTGCTTGTAATGTGCGTGTCTCAAATACTACAACCATGTTTTTACTATAATAACCTGATTAGGGACAAACCCATAATGTTGTTTTAAATAATGGTTTTACTTTACTTCAACCAAAAAAACTAATACAAGAATGCCTACTGCAGCATAGTTACTTTAAATGTTTTAATATAAAAAAAAGTTGAATAAAGATGACAACCAACTTCACAAAATATTTACAAGGTACAACACCTCTATAGAAATATGTAGTTGATTACACACAATGTAAATCTGTTGTACCTAGTTGTATATAGTTTTTGATTTAACTATCTTTAACAATAACTTTAACAACCTATTTACTAAGTGAAGTTAAAGTTTATCTTCCAATTAAGGAAATGTATGCATTCCCATTACTACTGCTAAGATACTGAGAGACAGAGACCTTTCGAAGTTTTAATGTCTATGGTGCAAAACACTATCTGGTAAAGGGGAAAGCAGTATTGATCGCGCCTCCGTTGCCCACCTGATTTTAAGTCCCCCCCTAAATAACTTCGAGCGAAATGTTTACTGCCCGCTAATAAGATTTAGTTTGAGTTAAAACTGTCCTTTTCAAGCCAGGAAATCAGCTTAAAGAAGGCTAGGTCATGTGTTTGCATACAGTGTCCTTTCTTGGATTGAGAAAAGGCACAATTAGCTAGACGTTGTGATGTGCTTTGGCGAGGGACTGAGCTGACAGGCCTACCTTGCCTCCCCATCGCGCAACCTTTTATAAAATCAATGCCACCACTAAACAGAAATCCCCCCCATGGAGCCAGGGCCCTGTTACCGCCTTCTTCCTTTTTGCAGCAGTGCGCAGGAAAAACACAGACAAACAGATAAATTAGAGCCTCCCCGCCTGGCCTTCTCTCTCATCCTCCGTCCAAACGTGTTGTGAAGTGACGATGCACCTGTCAGATAATATGGAGGGGTGAGGGTCTCGAGTTCTAGCCAATTATACTCTAGTCTGCACAAAAGCTATCTTGTTATAGGTTTGATTGGCCGTCAATGTAGGTGATACAACAAAAAAAGGTTTTTCAGGGTAGCTACTAAGAATAACATTGCTAAAGAGAGATGGAGAAAACATTTGCTAACATTACTCTGACACATAAATTGCTGGCGGTAGAAAATACAAGACGTGTATTGTCACAACTAAAAGAGGTGCAGGGAAGTGTGCTGTCAGCAAACGGGAATATATATTAGACTTATTGCATCTTCTGTGGTGCCTTACAGGTGAAGCTTTTATAGACTTGTTGTCTGGGTATATGCTATAGGGTCCTGCAGAGAGCTGACAGAAGCCATGCTGTTGACTAATGCTTTTTCTGCCAACTAAGTGACACAGTTAGGATCAATGGGCCTCCTCTCTTCAAAGTTTGAAGCGTAGCTCAAGCTCCATTTGTTTCTCCTGCCTGTTTCTCAAATTAAGAAAAACTAATTATTTGGATGCATTGAATTTAATTGAAGTAATTGTAATTCTAATGTATGTTCTAATGTATACAGTAGGAGTCAGACAATCAAAGTCAGACTCTATTTGCCTATTTAGTTGTAGCAGTAGAATAGTATGGAGCAAAAGTGGGGTCCTGAATGATCTGGCCAAAGGGCGGTTAAGTAAAATATACATTTGGTAATTTATTGAATGACTTATTGACTTAAAAAAATAAAAAATAATCTGCATGTTCTCCTCTTCCTAAAGTTTGGGCAATAAACAAACAAAACAATACTGAACAATGCAGTGATTTGGGGATTGTGAACAATGATTTTCAAAATTCATAAAGCATATGAGGCTTACTTTGAGTACATGTTGTAATAACTCCAGCCAATAAACCCAGGTATCCATCTTCTATGCAGCAGGCAGGACTATCACTGTACTCAGCTGACAGTCTGTTGGTCTAATTTGCATCAAATTACAGGCCCACAGAGGTAAACTCTCCTTAATGGGTAGAATCAGCCTCTGCAGGTGGCTTGGGAGAGAAGACGTGCCAGGGACACCAAACTGCTCTGCCCTTTGAATAACTGGCTGCTTATTGGCTGTCTGCTGTTGGGGAACACACATTTGTGCGGTAAGATTTCATTTGCGGCCACTCAATCTCCATGCGTTGACAAAAACAGCAGCAATCCTGCACATTAACCTAGATATTTTCTTCATCAGTACAAAGACTGTTTTCTGTCATCGGTAACCTCAGAGAGGAAAGTGCTCATGTGAGGGTACTAAATGTACGAGCGAGATGGCACTTTCTTTTCATTGAGGGTCACATAGGACTAGCTGTGGAGCTATTTGATGGTGATATTGAGCAGAAGAACAATCTATATCAGTCATTAAAATGCAAATGTGTTTACAAAGTCTAGCTTTGATGCAGCGCTAATAACAAACAGTGGGGGAACAATAATGAATCAAAGCTGTGTAGCCACCTATCGAACGCACGCCGACGCCATGTAATGAAACAAGGTGAAATAAGAGCTCCGATGACAGTCAATACCAAATCTTGCCATTATCTGGCAACATGAAATTCAGAGTTACGCAGCAAAGGGAGACACTGGCATAAATCCAAAGCTACATTTCGAAGGAAATTTACAATTTGTGTCCGAAATGAGAACTATTGCAGGCAAAGTGCTCTGTGAATAAACTGGTGCAGCTGTGTGAGAATGTTAATTTAGGGTAGTTGACAATCCAAAATGGAATTTACCTAGGAGCAAAGGTATGTGGTTTGGCAAGGTTTCAGAATGTTGAAAATGTTAATGCATTAGAAGCAGAGACCTGAGTCATTAATATATGTTTGTAATTTAATTTCTACTGAACAACATGAATATATTTGTAAGTTGAATCTACAATATTTTAAAAGAGAGGCAAGTATCTTTTGGGGTTGCTATGGGGTTATTTGGACAATCCAGGGAGAGCCTGAGCACCCCCATGACCCTGCTTGGCGCAGCCGATAGTCAACAGTGCGTTAAAACACCTGGTCATTAAATCATGTTGTTCCAAAAAGTTGATAGGGATTTTATATGTATTCCACCTGGACCTTTATTACAGATCCCTACATCCCTTTTGCAGTGTAATTTGTCTGTACTGTGAAAGAGGAATTGCTAAAACCCAACGGTCAATGAAACCCTATACATTAGCCACATTTAAATTGACATTATTCTTTTTTTCTGAATGTCTTTTATCTCTGAGAATGACACCTGATGTGAGTCCAGGGATGTTCTTGTCCTGCTAATCTCATAGGTCCTGTCACTTCCGTTACCATGATAACCACCAACAACAAGTGAGACGTCATTTGCAGTCTGACATCAAAAACTGTATTTCTGTTAGTAATATCAAACCAAACATTGGCAACTCATACAATTTGAATAGTGTCAGGGAGCAGGTTTATAGTCAAAACTCACTGAATTTACTGTTGAGTAAATTCAGCTCATACTCTAGATAACGCTATATGTATGAGCTAGCTAACGTGAGTTTGGTTACACTAATGTTTGAGTCTGCACATATTCATGTGCTATTCATGAGGCTTTCATAATGAATCAACAGCACAGAACACCTTCTCCATCAAATGTCATTTAACCCTTTAAGCGCCAAAGTCGCAATATTGCGACAAGCAACATTGCTCACTTAAACAGGCTGTATGTAAAAATGTGGTGCAGAATCTTGTTAATACTTTTCACCAGGGGTTAGTGGACATGTGTGGCTGTAATAAGAGCAGCATTTGTTGGTGTGGTTATATTGAAAGTTTTTGAGTAAATTGAGTTCGTAAATCACCTGCGGCGCAGCGGCGCGGAGGCGAAGCAGCAGCGGTAGAGCTGAGAGGAGCGAGAGCAGAGCAGAGGGAGAGAGTGGTTTTTATTTTACTCACGAGGTCTTCAGTACCAGAGAAGTACTTGGTCTGGTACTGGCTCACTCAGATTCAGAGGAGGAAGACACACAGGTGTCCGGTGAAGCAGACACGGACATTATTAGTGACGGGGAGACCGCGCTCCATATAGTCCACAATCAGCCCCTGTACAGCGGCTGCTTGTCCTCCGTGTGGCCGCGGTAGAAGCATTCTGTGAACGCCAAGCAGGGGCCGTGGTCGAGGGGACAGGGGGATCATAACACCGGGCATGTGGGAGAAAGTAGTGTGGGTAGACATCCACGGGGAACACGGGAGACGCGGGAGAAGTCGCAGGGGAGCCGCGGGAAAAAAACACATCGCTAATCGCGTTCACTCCCTTTACCAACAGTGATGATGAGGATGAAGGCAGTTCTTGAGAGAAAATAATCCACAAAAGTGGATCAGAAGTGTTGAAGAGCCTGTTGCATGTTGTTGAGACGATCTGACATGTTCTGAGCACAATTCATTTCATCTCTCTGTTTGTAAACGGTAAAACCTGGAGCCTCATTTCCACTGAGAAAAATAGTAAGCTCACCACTTCTTTGAAAGGGAAATATTGAAACCAATCTCAAGATTTCATGACTGTAAACTATAAAGAGTGCTGTCTTGATCACTGAAGGTCTTTGAAAATAATACAATTCCATATGGCCGCGAACCAGTGCTAAAACATTATCTATAATCTAGATCAGGGAATTTATTTCTATCCCAAATTCATTTCATACTAAAGATATTTCACATTGACTGTTTATAGTATTCCCTGATCTCAAATAACTCCCAAGCTACAGCTTTTTGAAGTCTTTATACAATAATTAACATTTTCCAAAATGGCCGCCACCTTGATGACGTCACAATATGCAAATTAGATGACGAATCAACTTCCATCCCAAAGTTTGGTTCAAACTGAAGATATTTCTAATTTACAGTATGCCTTTATCTCAAACCATTTTAAAGTTATAGCCTTTTGAAATCTTGAAATCAAAATTGTATATTTTCTTGAAAAAACTCTGGCGCCTAAAGGGTTAATCATGTGTCCAATAATAGCTGTCATCAGCTTTCAACTGTAACTGACCTTGTCCCAAGTTAGGGCGTTGTTTTTAGGATGTCGTCATAGATGCGAGGCAAAACAAATCTTAACCCTCGCTTTGCCTCGCATCTATGACGACATCCTAAAAACAACGCCCTAACTTGGGACAAGGTCAGTGACATGCTAATGAGTTAGGAGGGGTGAAACCTGCACTCCACTTGAGCATCCCAGCAGACAATAGGTCTGTGACATGCTAAGGAGTTAGGGTCGTTAGCCTCAGCAGGGTCGTTAGACCTGCTCCCTTCTACATCAAGCAGACCTTAGATTGTTTACAAGTTAGTATCAAGATTAGGGTGTGGCTTACCACACCCATAGGTTATAAATCTCCAACGCGCGGTCCGAGAATTCATTCCCTGAAGAAGTCCGCTAGGTGGAGGACGAAACGTCGGGAAAACTTGCTAAGAAGTACAGTTGATGGGTGAGAAACCTTCCTTTGCTTTGACTAATCCCTGTACGACTGAGGGCTTACACAAACATATGTGTTGTAGAATGTTAAAGTGTTCTGGATCATCACCACAGTCCTTCTAGTTGAACACTAACTGCCCAACAGACCCTCCTGCAATTAGAGTATTTTTCCGTTAAGGGTTCACACATTGTTAACATGAAGCACGGACTAAAATAAATGAACAATAAATATAGTATCTAATTCAAAGGTGAAAAGCTAGAAGCCTGTTAAAGTCTGCAATCAAAAAAGAAGGCTTTTGTAAATGGTATCATCTCTGTGAAAGCAGTAGAAAAACAAACAAAAAACATTTAAATTTAAAGTATTTAAACTAATCTCCAATCTGCACGAGACAGAGACTGACTTCAGGACGGATCTGAAAAGCCTCTTCCTGGAATCTGAAGAAAGGATTGTTCTCCCTGACAATCAACTTTATGAATCAGGAAAAGTTATACATATATTGTAACTACTACAGACAATACACATTCAAACTTGAAATAAATATCAATATAATAGCGCTCGCATCCAGGGAGAACATTTGATACTACACTCTTTCAAATGGAATCTAATAACCTTAAAGGTAAGTATAGAGCTTAGTATTTATTTGTGGATAGAGAAGCCCATTATGTACATAGTTCGCTTGTAATATGATGAGGAGATATTGTTCAGGGGATTAGGTTATCGCCCTAGAGATCTATTAGCGCGTAAGTCTGACGGACTTATGAATCATTACCATATCTGCCTGCATTCTGACCATCTCCACACACGATGCACTGAAGCAAGTCAATATAGCTGGTAGAACTACTCTGTGCATTCAGTGATCTAGAAAAGGGATCAGGGAAAGGTAGGAAACGGATAATGTATCAGTTGTAGATTGAAGCAAAATGGCTAATTAAATAACACATAGCTAACTAATTCTTCAAGAGGAGTGGACCGCCAGTCGAGCTGGCTCCAGTAGAGTGCTTTGTGGCTATTAGCACAACAACCCAAATGGACCAATGAAAATAGAAAAGCCATAATAGCACTGATCCAGCATCGGATGCCAAAAGCCGGAAATCCTTACGTAGTTATTCAACATTTACATAGAACAATAAGATTGTCAATGGTTTACAAGAGAATCAGGCTTAACATGTTTTAAGTGAGGTGTATGAGGGGCTTGATCAGCACACAATCCTGTCAGGTACCACACCACTAGTCACAGTGGTATGTAGCAAAAAAAAAAAACAACAAACTGGACACTGTGCCTGTGCTTCAATCCACTTTTCCGCCACTACCTGTTAGAAATCTATTAGGGGCCAATAAGGACGCTGAAGGGAGAAGGTTTGAGATATTTCGGGTCAGGCTTGGAGGTTAATTGTTGAGTCGTCTGTCTGGTCTGCGAAGGGATCACTGTGTGAAACCAATCCTGAAGGCAAGGGATGAATGGCTAGTGCGGATGGTGTTGAGGAGATTAGAGCGCAATGGGAGAGGTAGAACGGGCTATCAAGAGAAATAGTGGAAAAAAGAGAAATGTAAACCTGTTGACCTCAAATCAACACTTTTCCCAGTCTCGCGATGCTAAGTGCCTCTCAAAATATACTTAAGGGTATATCTATCAATCCACATGGTACCCTGTGGGTGCAAACCTGAATAGTGTGTGCAATTTCAATGGCCGTGTTGCAAACAATTTACTAACTATAAGTGGTTGGATTCCCTTTTCTGCTAAAGTGTTACAGTGGCCAGTGTGCTTGGTCAGCCTCGGGGCAAATAGCTCTGGTATCAAATATGGAACACATGTAAAGTTTGAGCTGTTTTTTTGTGTGGAATACAAGATACATTTGTATTTTAAAATTATTGTATTGATGTCACTAGCTTTAATTTCAAAACATCACATCACTAATTTAACTGAATGGGCCATTTTCTTTTAAATGTTGATGAATGAATTGAAGCATTCGTATAGTAACATATACAGTACTACAGAGGATATATTTATATACATCTCATTCATTTTGTACCGTTTTTTCCGAACACTAATTCAGCCTCATTGGTACTGTATACACGTTTTCTGTCTGTGCAGGCAATGCCTTGCGTGGTAAATGTTTTTGCTTCGTTGATAAGGAGTGCTTTTGCTCGTAGATGGTGTGCAAGCCCTTGATAAATATACCCACTAATGTGCTAGAAAGTAGTTATGTGTAGAAAAATGCTCATTGATGAAAGCTTTAGGCAAGTGCTTAAGTGCAGGGTGTGGTTTTCACCTTTATGTCAAGTACCAACAAAACCTGAATGCTAATAGCATTGCAAATAACTACCTACCAGTGTTTTACCTACTTGACAATGAGAATAGAAAATATTCAGTGGTCAAAGGTGCGAGACAACACCGCCCACACTCCATCAATCTCGCAGCTCAAGGTAATTAAGGGAGAGCAGGGAAAGAGAACGCATGAGTCTGGCGTAATCACAAATCTCAAATAGGATCTACTACATGACATCAATTCCTACGGCACAATCACAGGGGATTCCAAACAAAGGCGCTGCAAAGGGCAGTGGGGTTGGATAGGAGATTGTTTACAGCATTGTGAATGAAGGTCAAATAAAATCACAGGATCCAGGCGATGATGGGGTGATGATAAATATTTGTCTGTCCGTTCACATGCACAGTCAAAACACGAGAACCTCCTGGGGGAATTGCTCCACATATCTCAGGGTGTCTCTGTGCCAGTCCCATTTCACAACTTGTTATACATCTGTGACACGTGCACACACACACAAAGGGGTTCATGGTACAGAGATGTGCAGGGGCGGTTTTCTCTCCCCGCACCAACACATAGCCAGTGTCCCTGATCACCTTGCTCAAAGATGAATGAGATCGCCACTGTCCTCAATCATTTTAATCATTTCAAAAGAAATGCTTCGTTCAGGGCAATCACACTGGTGCGATAGCTCAGAGCGATCAAGTGCTCACATACAAATGCAATGGCTGTGTTGCTGACAAATATACTGCAGAAGGTCACTTTATAAAGAATGAATCTCAACAATTTCCATTAGTTAGCACCTGGATATAGTTGAAACTGTTTTTATGTTAAATTATAAGAAAGTCATCTGGGATTGGGAGATTAGCAGTTAATATGTCTTATCTTTTTCTTTGTACAACCATTATGTTGTAAAGGAAATGTAAATGCACGGACCTGAAAACTAGAAATTGTTTCAATCAAAACAGTTATTGGAAACAATATTTTATAAGATATTATTTGTTCCTCAGTGGGGACGTTTCAATTTCAATGTAAAACCATTATGTTTCATTGAAAACATAATTTGGATTAAGTGGATGTTTATGGCAATGGAGCATACTCAAACTTTGGGAGCATTGAGATCTTTCTGGATATGACCAGGATATGAACAGCAGTCTGAAACACACCCTGGCTGTACTATGCATCACTAACAGGCCCCAGGCCTACAACTTCACGATCAGACACATAATAGAGACACACAGCTACAGAGCCACGGCTGCAATTCAACATCCTCATTTCATGAAGATAAAAACATGAGAGAGCAAACAGTATGAGGCTACAGTGAAGTGAATTAATGTTCTTGAGTGAAGCGTTGACCCACAAACTCACATCGCTTTGACAAGACCATGAAACTAGGTTACAAACTAATTGTGACCACAAAGTGGTCTCAAGTCAAGGATAATTCAATGAATTATTCTGATGAAAGCTGTATGTATTAATTAAAATATACAATTGGTGTGTAAAAAAGTCATATTACATGTATATTATTTGACCATAACAACATAATTATAACTGCATGATGTATATCTTAAATGTAAAAATCTTAAAATGAAATAGAATGAAAGCAAGAATATTCAACAGTAAATACAGGCATGAACCATTAGACTTGACAGAGTTGCAGGTCCATTTAGTTTTCTGTGTTCTACCCGGCAGATAGAAAAGCTTAAGAGTATCAAGGCAAAAAGCCCAGGGATCAGCCATAAGTCTTCATCGCAGGAAGTCAATTCAAGGTCAGCTTCTGGTTCAGGTAGCAGATGTGTCTGGCACATCCCTGTTGCTGCTGTGAATGACAGGACATGGATGTGGAAACAGAACACAGAGTGAAGCCCAGTGAACACAGGGAGACATTCAAATGCATCTGTAATCATTTGAAAAGACATTTGGATTTTGTGAAATGTTTCTTTTAGCCAGCTGTGAAATCCAACCACACACCAAACAGCTATGTCCACAGAATGGCAGCATGAGCACTCACACCTTTGGAGGTCACCCTATCCACACACGCTGCTAATTGAAGGTTAATTGTCAATAAAAAGTGCACGTGAGCAAGGCTGTTGTTTTGACTGACCGTGTATTAGCCCTGTCTGTAAGAGCCATAAAGGTTGCCATGAACATTGTGCTTGTCAAGACATGCTGGATGGATGGCAGCTCTAATGCAATGGATAAAAGGTAATGAGAAAATCAACATAAAACACAAGCTAATGTCGAACCATGCACATATATCACAGGCAATTAGCAGCAGCTGTAAATACATGGGCAATATTCAGTGCAAACATGATGAGGAATTATTCTGATTATTCATTTTCTAAAAAAGATAAACATGGATACATATAGCAGTTATATAATATGGTTTGTAAATAATAAGGCACGGTCCCATAGGTTTTCACAAACAAACTAGGTCAAGTGGCCCGTATTATCGCCAAAGGGGTGTGAAGACGGCCCGCGGTCAGAAGGGTAACTCCAGCGACCACCTCAGGATCCGAGTTAAGTTTTAGTTTCTCTTTCTGTTTACACTCAGCTTCAATGTGCGAACAATGGCGCCAATCAGCTCGAGAATGGATCAAAATCATTGCAATCAGTGAGACGCTATATGTACAAGTGTTGTGAGATGTGTCTTACTCCAATGTGCAGCAGCTTAGTGGGTAGCGTGTGTGTGTGTGTGTGTGCTGGCGCGCGGCGGACACGGGAATGCGCCTGAGAGTAAACGGCGTGAGTAAAATATTACTCAAGTATTTCAAATATTTTATTTATTTCCGCTACACATTAATATTTGTAATTGTTATAATTTTGAAACAATTTATCAACTCATAATTTTTCAGATTTTGTTCCTGGCAAAACAGTCATAAAGACTAAAGATATCTCTGGTTGAACTCCTTTGCAAGGTCCAAAAAACATATCGCATAATGGCTGCAGTCAAAGCTTTGTGTCGCTTCATAGTTTTCTCATAAGGAGCTACAGAAGTGAAACTGTCATTAATGCTCATTTGCGCAATTGCCGTTGGTTTGACCAAAGCAGGCTGTTGAGTTTGAGATTGTTCCTTGTAGTGGTCCCAAATCTTTGCATTTGTCTCATAAAATTTGCGTGTACAAAAGAAATATCTTGAAATCATTGCAGATTTTTAAGATATATCTTATTTAAGATATCGCACCTACCAATATTGCGATAACAATATTTTTTGATAGATCCTGCAGCCCTAATGAAGAGCATGTCAGCTGTAACAGGTTAAACAAACTCAAAAACCTGTTGAAAAATACTAATAAATAAAAAATAAAAACCATCAACAAATAAATCCTCCAAAAAGCAAACATTTAACAGTGTGTTTTGACGGTTCTGTCCCAGCCTTGACTGGCAGAAAATGCCATCCAATCCACATTTGAGAAGCGACAAGAAAAAACAAAGGCTGTCAAAAGGAGTTGGAGAGATGTCTGCTGAGAGCCACATGTGGTGAGAAACACAGGGAGAGATAGAGCCTGTCCCAGAGACACGCGTCACAGCGGGTCCCTCTGACAGCACACTGCCTCTGCACCATTCCCCTCTGTGTGATTGATGAGACTCATGTTGCCAATTAATGGAGAATCCACTGTTGATTAGCATCAGATCACTGTTTGTGACTGTTAGCGTTTCTGTCACAGATTCATTGTAATAAGAGATCTTGATCACCTACAACTTTCACGTTTATCAAGCTCACTGCACACTGGCATGCACGGGGCCTGCAGTGTTCCACTTTCACTGTCCATTTATGTGATAACGTGTGTGTCCTTCAAAGTAAACTACTACACTGGGGTTTAATGAATAATTCTTAAATATCAAATACAATTCAAGTCACTATGTAAACAATGGTTGAAAATGGCAGCAATTCATGTAGTTTCAAAAGTAGCAATCTGAACCAAGTTTTAGTGTATGCTTACAACATACGCACCATATAATTGAACTTCATGAATGAAAGCACAGATTCTTAGCATGAGTCATACTGTATTTTACAATCAATTAGCAAACCCACTGCGATTAGCCTACTTTATTTGCATAATGAAGCGTCTAATTGCTCCATAGTGTGCAAATGCAGTCAATAAGTTGGGCTAATTGTTGGTGGGCTTGCGTATACATGAGCGGGTATTGGAAGATGGCTTGCGGTCATGCAGACACAATGATCTTTGGGTTCTGTCAACGTAGAGGACAGATAGTCACCAGTGAGGCGGCACAGGAATCAATAGAAAGCAGAAGCAAGCGGCAGAATAACCCTCTGATCGCTGGACAGCATCAGCAAAAGGCAAGATAACATTAGTGCGGAGGGAGAGTAAGTGAAACGGCATTAGTTTGATTTACATTTCAGAGAGCCTTTCAACAGGCGCAACTTTAGATAATGATACTGACGACATTTTATCAAGCAGCCTTTTGGGGACCACTTATTTCCAACACATGGTACAACAAATGGTACCACTAGAAATATACTGGTGCACACATGAATAAATGGAGGCTACTCTATGAAAGTGTGTGCCGTGCTATCGCTCTGATTTAAGAACGCTTCAAATGGCTAATTTTAAAGTCGCCTGCTGCCATAAATACTGCAGAAAAATAGCTTTGGAGAAATTGCTTGGAATCATATCACTACAGTACATCATAACATAGAGGTTGGACTCTCAAAGCTTGTCGGCCTGCTACAACCTCTGTTATTACCATCCAGACTGGAGATACACAACAAAACATTGGCGGCTATAGCATTTACCAGACAAACAACTCTAGTCACGTTTCTTTTGCACTTACTTTTGATTGAATAATTTGCCAACAAAGAGCCTGCCATTCAACTGCAGTCTAAGGGATTTCATTAAAACATCAAATGAAAGTGAAATCATGAGCCATGACGGAGGAGAGTGGGGATGGATAAGCAGAGAAGCGTGGCTGGTGTCGACTGCAGGATTAAAGCGCAGGCAACAAGTGCTGGAGGGGGGCTTTGCATGGAGCCCAGGAGCCCATGACAAATGAGGGCGAGTGGGGCTCTGTCTATTACCCCGCACTAAGCCCAGGCCTTTTGGGGGAGTAATGAGGTGAGGATTGGAGCTACTGCCACCGGGTCCTTAGCCCCGACTTTCTTCAGAGCAGAAATAATCGCGGAAACGTAAGCCAAGAAATGCACATGCACGAGCACTCGACAACACAGATGAGACAAGCAGATACAAGCGAGGGAGAAGAAACAGGGCTATTTGGCATTTTCAGATCAATAAAGCAGCAACTGGGGTTTGCGTTGCAAAAGGCATGTTTATTTTGTATTTGGAATAAATTATTAATATTATACTTCAGCTTTAAAGTTCAAATTGAATTATGCTTTGGTTAGTTTTAGAGCATAAGCATGTGAATAAAGTGTCCCCTATAGATAATGAAAGAATGACACATACAAATGATATTGAAAAAACAAAACTAAAAAACTGTCATTGTGACATGATTGGTAGTGGCCTGAGGGGTCGATGGCACGGATTAGTAGCAGCAGTTCTGTCAGTCTGCCTCAGGGCATCTGCGGCTAAAGTAGCAGTTTACTCACTCAATACATGGTGGTGTTAATGTCATGTGAAGCATATTTGGGCATCACGAAAAGCACTATACTGTATGAGTAGTGAGCATGATCATTATTATTATGATTATCATTAAAACAAATCTGTTGTATTATTATTAGTAGTATACATTCAAATATTATTGGTATAATATTCAAATAGACCATAGTTGCTGGTGTTAATGTATAATAATAATTAATGTGTGCTGGCAGGTTTTAGGTTAATGGTAAGAAGGGAATTTCGGCTTACCCATCAAAAATAGAAATACATTCTTATTTAGTCTTCAGCAATGATATTGACACTAAATTAGGTCAAACCAGAAAATGGTTGTTGTATGTGGGTTGATATAATAGAAGAACATTTACCAAAAAAAAACATGTGCACTATAATTGGCAGGAAAGAATTTCACCCAGGGTCCTACAGGAAGTCCTCCATGACTAGCGAGATGACAAGTGCTCATTGAGGGGTGCAGGGGTAGATGCACTGTGTTATGGGTGCGCCCCGCCGGACCCCCCTTCTGCCCCAGAGAGCTGTGGCATGTTGGCCTGTCAGTGCGCTTACTCTACTGGAGCTGCCACATGAGCCCCGGTGTCAGTGCCTAACAAGATACTGATTGGCTGAACTTCTGGGGAATACACTCAAATGACCAGCGGGCACTAAATCGGCCTTTTATCTGAATATGACAGACAAGAGACAAGAAGCACGGATCCTCACACTCTCATTTATGCAAAGTGGTGCATGTGTTATGTGAGAGTTTTTGTGGCTTTCGTGTGTGTCTTGGTTCAGATCGTTCTCAAAGTGACACAGCTGTCAAAGCTTATATGCTCAATATCTCTCACTCCATTAATTTGACAACCTTTTGGACACTTTAACTACTGGTCAAACTGTACTTGTTAAATGGTGGGATTATTACAATGTACGTAATTACATGTTATCCACTTTTACTGGAATCTTGATTGCATTTTGGGTTGCGGTATATCACAAAAACAACTAAAATGCCTCACTGTTAATTTTTTTTTTTTACATTTAATTCAGTATTTACCACAACAGGTGCAGGCACTTCACTGACCAAAACATTTTGTATGGTGAAGAAACAAGTCTTCAAGAGGCTATTTCCATGCACAATTAAAACTTTTTGTTGTTGAAAAAACGTTAAGTGGTTTGCATTCCTACAAGTTGAGAACATTTACTCATTTTTGTTTCCAGTGTTTTATCTGCATGTAGAACAGAGTTGCACACTCCACTTGCTCTGATTACTGAAGTGTTCCAGCGGCTGGTGTTCAGGGCTATGACCAAACCAGCTGGATTTCTACCAAAGAAACTGGAAATCAGAAAGCCAAATGATAGCTGCGATGTTTATGGGATGACATATGTGGCGTGACAAATGTATGACGAGAAGGGAAGAAGTGATAAGACGAATAATGCTAACACAATGGTGCCGAAGGTTTACTGCTGCTTGTTTAAGTAAAACATGAGGGAACATACTGTAGCTTTGTGTAGGCTGACGTCATGTTTGAGGCATAAACAAAGTAAACGCTTCTGTCTGTCAAATAGGGCGTGATTGTCTTGCCATCGTTGACTGTTCCCCAAATCTATGTGGACATTTTGGCTCGAGTTTCCATGCGCTTGTGAAGTTAAAAATGATTTGAACGCACATAACAGTATGGGTATTGCCAGAAAAAAATCAGCCTTTTGAGGGGAAATGGCCAAATATGGTTGTACATAACCTTGTGTCCCTTTGTAATTTAAATGTTAAATTGTGCATATTGCCCCTTAAATGTATGGATCAGCCACATTAGCACACCACCAGTTCATTCTTTATATTGCTGAATTGCACAGCAGATTGTGTAATGTATGTGTCTTTCTTCTTAATATGATGTCAGACACAAGGATAATTACAGCAGCCTCATTCATGTTCTTTCTGCACTCATAGCTATAACAATTGCATGTTTTAATCAAAATGTTTATTCAGAAACAAAATAATTAAATTGAGTTAATTAAAATCTTAATATCTCCGGTTGCGCACAAAGCTACATGAAAGATAGCTATTTGTTCTAATGATTGCATTTTCCAGTGCTGTGTTCTGAGGTGAGAGATACATGAAGAAAAGGCCAGGAATAGGTCTGTTGAAGACTGTTTGAAACACCTCCACTTATTTACTGTGGATTTTAGTGAATTTCGGATAATTAAAAGGCGCCGTGGTTTATCTACGCCTGAGTTAATTGGCCACACAGTTTACAATGAATTTCATTAGTGCATGGAAGACTGGGGCTGGAGTGGGAGGTTTGGGGAGCTGTGATTAGGAGAGGGCTTTTGTGTGTCTATGTGGGAAAGTGCGGCTTGTGTTTGTCGCTTTTAAAACGGAGCAACTCAAAATGCCACCAGCATGTTTTAACCTAGTTTTTCATAAACAAACACAGGAATGAACATGGCGATTATGTAAATAGTCTGAATGAATCTTCTTCAAATATAAATTGAGCACAGCATAAGGAAGTTGTGGCTGTTTGGTACATTAGTGTCTCAATAGCCAGCATTATTTGACCTTAAGTACCGCATGTCGATAAGAAAGGAGCATGGCACCTGTACACAGACAGCCTGAGGCCAACGCACTCCCCAAACTGTGACCGTTTGACAAGGGCCATCCATAAACACATTGTAGTGAACCCTTTTTTGAAGTGTGAAATAAATCAAGTAGAAGTGTGGAGGAAACAACAAAAAAGGTGCGAGTCGTATAAATGCATCTGTCGATTTTTGAAAATATAAAGGTGGAATTGCAGGTCAGACCGAGGTGACCCAGAGGGAGTGGAGGAAACTGGAGTTCATATGGAATACCAATGAAGGAAATATAAAATCATCATGGATTGGGGTGTTTGTATAGCTATTATATAACATTAGACATGTTGTTAGTGTTGTTAGAATAATACACTATGCTTAGATTCAAACATTACAATACATTTATAAAACTAATGCATTATAATTATCAAAATTGTCACTTTTACAGACACTTTATAGATTAATTGCTACACCCCAATAAAACTTGATTTATTGCTTGTGCGCTGTCCTTCTTTAACTAGTCTTAAATATCCCTGTGTCGCCATATTCACTGTCTTGGGTTCAAAGCGACCATTTATCAAAATCTGAAAAAAATACAAATAATAATAATTAGTGGTGTCCAAACAAAACGGAAAACTAAAAATAAACAACTCAAACATGTTGTATAATATCTTTAGGGGAAAAAAAAGCTTTGGAATTTCTTACTATCCATATTTGTCAATATCCAGTAGAATCCTTCATAATAAATCAACAAAAAAGTGTACATACAGCTCAGCCTTGAACTGTGCAGCTCTGCCTCCACACAATGAAAACAATAACTCCTTCCTTATATTTTTTATCAGTGGGCTGAATAATGTATCTTTTCTTTCAAACTGACCAGCTTCAAGCACAGCCTTTCTGTCCACACGAGCAATTTACAAGGACAACCTGCAAGGACACTCCACACAACAATGGATAATGGTTCACTGGAGGATCAACAGGTTTGACTGATGTAAGCCTTTTCAAAGTCCACTTTTTTATATTTCCTTTAGTGTCATGTCTAGTTAAATGTTATTGAGACGTTTCATAGAGACATATTATAAAATTGACTTTTTTCTTTTAAGTAGATAACATTATAGTTTCTCATAAAATATATAGTACACAAGTTATATCAGAAGTTCCTGATATTATCCACAACAATATTAGGAACTTCTGCACTAAAGCTTAAAGCTCCTCGATCAGTCCTGTAATAGCATAATGTCATTGCTCTTACAACTATACCACAGTTTTCTATCTTTTAAAACATCAGTGTTGCCAATAATTGATTTTGCCCATTTCTGAAGTTTAAATACAATTGTATGGCTGTGTTTGCAGCCAGTAGTTTTAGAATTTGAGTAAACATAGCAATTCCTTCATCCTGTGATGGCAGAAAGAGTTACATGCAGAACGCATACACTGTCTTTTGCTTAGTTTATTTCACATTCTAAAACATGTTAAAAGAGGTAAACTTCGCACATCTCTTCTCTGACAGGTGCGTAGGAGTGGGCGCGCACTAGGTGGCCAAACATGAAAAAAACATGAAATAAGCAAATAGTCTCAACTATTAGTACTAATACTTTCAAATGGCTGAAAATAAGGTGTAATATTTATTATTTAAGTCAAACAAATCATAATGAAACGCCCTCTTAGGTGCTCCTTGCCTCTGCATGGGAAATGAAAGGTTAGCCTAAATACCACTGCCTTAGTCTAAGGCGGTGGGAACATTGCGGGAAAGACTTATTGGGAGCGTCCATCAAGGTTCAGTTAGGTTTCTCATCACCCATATTGAACCACTATCTATAACATTAATACTCCACTATGCATAGCCACACTTTAAGCCTCTATCTCAGGACGGAGAGTGTGGCATCCAGAGCTTCTCCGGTGAACAAGTGCTCCCCCGGGGGTAGTGCCTCAACTCTACAGCCTTTGTACGTTCCCATTACTAGTGACAAATCGATATAGCTAAACTGCTGAACAAACATCTCATTTGGCCATTTGCATATAGTACGGTAATGGAAAGAGAAAAATGTCTCATTAAAGACGAGCAGCTATTAAAGACTCCACTCTGGCTCATACTCGCTCCGTTGCACCCATACATTTCAATGCTAAATATTTGGCAGTGTCATTAGTTTGAAGTATATATCTTTAAAGGAACACTAAATGGCAAATAAGCAATAGTTTATGCCATAAAAGTCTTAAAAGTGTGCCAATGCAATTACAATGTGACAAATGACAACACATATTTTGTTTGTGTACTAACTTAAGCATATTAGCTGAAATAACCTTACTGTGTTGAGAATAGG
The DNA here is from genome assembly GCA_964034765.1 of Knipowitschia caucasica. NCBI lineage: Eukaryota > Metazoa > Chordata > Actinopteri > Gobiiformes > Gobiidae > Knipowitschia > Knipowitschia caucasica. The sequence goes on from OZ035830.1 coordinate 29,394,436, forward strand.
GCTAAAACAAGGTCGGTAACAATTTGTATTGAATTGCAACTTATCGTCTCATTTGTCAACTAATTTAGTAACTGATCTTTTTTTTTTGACCATACATATACCTAAACATGCAACATAAGAGATTTCATGTAAACGACAATTAATCAGAAGAATAATTGCTAATTGCTAACTAATTGATTATCAGTAAGTGGACGCTGTGGCGGATATATTACATGTATAATACCTTTTAGTGACTTTGGCCTCCTAAAATGCCTGCTGTGCGCTCAGGCTGCCAATGACTCCTATTTTGTGGCTGTAACATAAACAGATCCCACAGCAGCTCATTCATCACACGGGCCGACCGTCAACACAACGCAGCTTCACTTAACTTTTTCAGGGCTGCCCGAGCATCAAATGTATGACTTTTAGAGCCTGTTGTTCCTCCATCTGTCATGTTTCAAGAAGACAACCCTCTTTTTTTAATCCCACGCTGTTTTAAAAAGGTATGTCTGCCTTTGTATGTCCCCAGTCTCAGGTGTACCAGAGAAAATGTCATCCCAAAATATACAGCGGAGTACGCCGTGCTGGCATTGTTCTAACACTTAGCAGTGCAAGGCAGTTTCCAGTTCAACATAAACCCACTGCAAACACTCCTAGTTAAAACCTTGGCAAATCAAGCACAGTTTGCACTTTATCTTTTCATCTTCTTGTTTGCTCCGTGGTTCTGTGCTTTTCAGTTTCATCTGCGCTCGCTCGCACAAAAGCAGCCAGCACCTGATTTTAGAGATGGTATTAAGTGAGAGAAAACATTAGCTGCGATGACAGACTTGTGAAAAAGTGGCTTGCATTTACTCGCACAAACTGTGTGTTCAAGCAAATGGACTGCTGCTTCTTCAAGGGATGAAATGGAAAGCATTATTGAAGTCGATTTCTATGGCATTGTTAGTACAATGATTATCATGCTTGTTTTTCTTTGCTTATAGTGAATTAAGGATTGCTGCTTTACTAGGTCAAAGTGGGATTGCATTTGATATCTATTGTTGAAACCAATCTGACCTCAGCCGTATGAAGATGGATACAGTGAGTTCTATTATTATAATTTAGCATACAGTACACATGATGGCACTGATGAATAACGTTCCAATGTTTTCAGGAATGTGAATGTATCATTTTAATTACCTCCACCCAGATGGTAATGTGATCATTGGTGTTTGTCTGTTTGTCAGTGACGAACATAATTAAAAAGGTTATGGGGAGATTGGGACAAAACATGCTCAATAGCCCAGTGATAAAGTGATTCAACTATGGGGGTGATCTGAATCACCGACTGAATGCAGGAATTTACCTACATGACAGGGGGATAACATGCAAACTCCAAACAGAAATCAGTGAGGAACAAATGCTACTTTGAAGGGGATGGAGAGCTGCGGGTAGCTTTCTAGCAGTCGCTCTCAGGAAGAAGCCACAGACAGTGAGAGCTGCATGTACGCTTCTCTGTTTCCTCTTTTTCCACACTGCAGCTCTCGACAGAGCAGGGAATCAATACTGACATCTGCGGGTAGAGCCTGCTCTGTCATCAGGGACATCTCAGCTTCACTTTTTTAATTACATACATTTAAGTTCCACTCTTTGACTTGGAGCAGACTGGTATGAATTACACAGCTATTATTTGTCTACCAACCAAGACACAAATTCAACCTCAATGAATTCTAAGCTAAAGGCGGAAACAAATCACTTGTCCCATCATTAATCTGCTATTCTAAACATTTTCAAGAGAAGACAAAAGTATGAGATGTTCTGATTATGCCACAAAATAACTCTAAAAGGCATTGATAACCAGACTTGATTTCTATCATTTATCAAACATAGAGTGCCAGAATTTATCCTCTCAGAAAGGCATTCAATAAAGTGCAGGGACATAGCTAATTCAATTTGAGTGCCCAGTTGCTGGGCTTTAAGTGAAACACTTTGTTATCGAAACAGGAGAGGTGCCACAAGAGAAGATAGTGCACAGATGGCTGTGTAGAGGCTCATGGCCGGTCAAAAGATAAAATCAGGGATAGGCGATAAGTTGGTGCGAGGGGCCGAAGCCCCTATTAGAGTCCCCAGGGAACAGACGGTGAAGGCACAGGGCAGTAAAAAATAGCCATAGGCATGATTTCACTCCAGGGACCCAGAGAGGAGTGAGGACAGAGATCTGATCAACATTGCTCAGCAAGGCAGTCAGCTCCTCCCTTGGGTGCCACCTATCACACCGAGTAACTTAAACCCCTTACCTCTGCCGGGGACCACAAAAATAGGATTGCATTTACCTCAGCTGAGAACACACATAGAGCAGCCTTAACACGTCTTACCTGTTTCTCTGTACATAAAACAACATCAACACTGGCAGCTATTAAGGATATAGACATCTTCTCAACAAACTTGTCTTGAGGGTCATCTGTCTTGGGGAAGTTAGTGATATCGTTCTCCAACCTCTGAATGTGTCTCTCCATCGTGGCCAAACTGCTCTTCAGGATATCAGCTGATACTGTCAAAACAACAACAAAAGATTTTAAATACTAATGATATATTTATTTTATTCAACAGTGAGAAGAAAAATAGCAAGCAATAAGCACTTTTGGATGCTCTCTATGTGTGACTGTGGTCTTGCTGGAACATAGCACTCAATGCATAATCCATGTGTGTAGTCGACAGCCTGTGTGTACAATCTGCTGTACAGTGGCTCATTAGTCAGGGAGTAATCACTGCTCATGGAGTTAGTATGAGATCCTCAGCATTTAGATCAGACCTTCGGCTCTTGACTTCAAACAGGCCGAAGGGATCAAGTGAGACACAGTATAGATTCAAGCCATGTGCAAAGGTTTAATTCAAGTGATACACAAACATGGTGACCTAAAGAAATGTCTTAAATGCATAGACACATGCATATGCATATAGGTGTATATGCAGAATGACAGTGTACATAAATGAGGTTCCTTTTCATATATAATTACAATTTTGGTACTTGCTTTTCTATGCAGGAAATAGAACGACCATATGACATATTTTAAAGCAACAAAGACAATCAGTAATAATATGTATGTTATATATCCTTTATAACTCTTCTATGGATAAATGGATAAAGTGGCATTTCAGTGTCCTGCACCTTTTTCGGATAGAATTTGGTGGTCGAAGAGGAACAATTTGTTATTCAATACACATACACACATACAAGCACACATGCACACACAACTGGTATACCAGAGCTCAAGAGACAATACACAAGAGGGCGAAGGTCAGTGTCATTATGAGACATTCTACACTGGAGTCTCTCTCTCCACAGTTCTTCTCACAGGGGAAACAGAGTGGGAAAACCACACTCTCACATGACGGGCATCTACACTCAAGAGGCTACGGAGCGGCTCATGCTCTTGTCACTATGATCTCAGGATCGCTAATGGCTGCAAACAAAATGGGCGACAAGGGAGAGATGGATCGATGTTGCTGAAGACAAGCACAAAGTAAGTGTTTGGTATATACTAAACCGAAACATGAATGTGATGTGATCGTTGGCACATACTGTATTTCATTAAAACTGGCATACCTAACTCTCACACCAAACTATAGCAAGTTAAGAAATCCATCTGTCCTGTCACATGCATTTGTTTATTATTCTTTTTCTATGCCACATCTTTTGATCATTTTTTCAGACAGAACATTTGAATTAACTTCTAAGAATCAGCAGTTATGACACACAAATTATGGAACACAAAAGCATTTCAGAATAATGAGAATGACTGCTGAAACCCATAAGATCAATTGACAAACCTTCCCCCTTTCTCCTTTTTATAATCAGCAGAGACAGTAATGCCATTTACTTTAGTAGAAGTACTGGTTCACGTGGCTTTTTACATTTAAATGATAAGGATATACATTGACATTAGGAGCAGTGGTTGTTTTTAATGTGGAGTAGTTGAATGCAGCCCTGATCCATCTGGGATATCATTAGTTAAATTACCACCAAAATAACATTGCTATCTTCAAGGGAGCAAACATAGAAAACGGGCTTCATATCCGAGCACACTTCATGAGGGGATCAAAGGAAAGAGGCCATTTTACAGTCTGTCCCTCCTGGCAGATGGGAATTCACAAACATGCTAAATTTTACTAATGACCACTACTCGCCGAAGCTTCCTGCCTGAGTCTGTCACTGACACAGAAATTAATTTATCTGGGCCTCGGTCTCAGAGCCTTATGCACCACGTTGACATTACTGAGTATAAAGTCCACACACCAAGTAATAGCACAACACACAAACTTTGGATACATTGCAGTTTCTTGGAGGTTACAAAATGCATACTAGGTTTAAATCTGGGGTACTTAACTTACAAACAACAAGAACTATAAGATTAAATCGATCTAACTCAGGTTTGGTTCTATCATTCGTTTTTTTTAACATGCATCTAATTGCTGTGCCTCTGCAACATCTTTAAATCAGCGCTTACAGACAAAAAAGTGGGGCTTTTTTAAAAGTATGCAAGTGATTAAAGACCACATGTTGTGCACTGATTTGATCACAGACAAGTACTCTTACATGACAAAAACAAAAGTGTGTGTTTTTTTTATGTTAGGTACCTCAACTTTAATAAAAAAACAATAATAGGCATCCTTAAAAACAGCATTTGAACACAGCTATTTATATAACTTGCATTGATAATAAAACTGAAAAAAATAAAAAGTTTGTCTTTTTTTACTGGATAATGTAAATACAATACTTTTCAAATCCAAAAACATTCATTTAGAAAGCATGTACCAAAAAAAAAAGAAAATAGCTCGAGCTTTTCAAAAGGCCTATTATCTTTGCAAACAAACCCTATTTAACGTCTGACATGATTTACACCAGTGAGGAAACAGTCTGATTCATTTCAAAAGTTTGCAATGGGGGGATCTGAATCACTCGTGTTATTTTAGAATAGAAGCATACTATATGAAAAATTATGAAAAAAATATGAATATTTAAAAGAGGGATTCTTAATCAGAAAATAATCATAAATACCATTTGGTGCACAGCTGAACAAAAGCAATGGATACACGTATGACTCATGTACGCACACTCCTTTAGTTATTAATATAATCAGTATTGACAATTTCAGTTCCAAGTTATTATTAAGTAGAAGATCGCAAACCAAGACAACAATAGAGACGGTGAAGATCAAGAGCTAATTTGTGATAATGATGGTATATCACGCAGCAGGATGTAAAACCCCCGCTGCGCACTTGCGGGCTCAGCTTCTTCTGCACTCCTAATATCATGTTAATAAAGGTATAGAAGAAGAGGAAACTGCAGCCACAGAATTGTACAGTATCACAGAATAAAAGTTATATGCGGTAGATCTACTAGTTCTAGTAAAATTATAAGATGAGGGATGAGGGCTGGGTATCTTTCATTGCCTGCTTATACGATATGCATTTAGATGCTGGGCGTTTCAATTTCGATACGATTCAATACAATATATTCATAAAAATTAATCACACTATAGTTTTAAAAAAGTAAAGACTATTGGGACCCTACCACATTTGAACAAAAAATACTAAATTATTACATTTGTATTATTTATGATTGATTGTTATTAAATCTTCAGCCTCATATTTCTGCTTGAATATTGTAGAATTTTAATACACAAAAAAAGATAAATACATACATAAAATAGAAAAAAAAATTGAAATATTTGAAAAACAAACACAAATACTAATTTATATGAATAGTACCAATAGGATCAATGCTAATCATGGCAAGGACAGGATGTATCGACAGAAAGGTGACCTTGAGAAGCCAGCACACATCAGCTGATGGGTTTATCCATCACATGGCACTTGAATTGTCTATTGATCAGTTTACAAAAACACAGTGATTAAGTGCATCTACTTTATATGCTCAGAGCTTAATATAGAACGACAGGAAGGTTGACGAGTCCAATAACTAAATAAAACAACAACTGCTTGTCGGTGGCACAATTGCCTGAATAGGAAACGAGACGCAGGCTCTGAGACAAAAGCATAAACATGAGTGTGCGTGTTCCCTTTCAGCTAAAATCAAAGACGTGGCAGAGAAAGTGATATTGTTTGCCTTGACAAAGCAGGCTCTCTGTTCTCTCTGATTACCTCGGATCATGTGATGTTAAAACAGACAAAACAACACAGGAGGTAAATGAGGGGAATTTACGGACAAGGAGGAAACAAAGGTACACACTATTAGCTGTAAACAGTAAGGCTTGAGATCCGGAGCACTGCACCTCAACACAGGGAAACAAATCTATAAGAAAATCATTAGCAGCAGAGAAATCAGCAGCGAAAGAAACTGCACATTTTAAACAGTGACACACATACAGGAGATAAAGAAAAAGATTTAGGGACAATACCATTTATTTGACTGCTCATATTAAGGCTTTAAATCTGCTACCTGTGCTTTACAATCAATCTGTCTCTAATTGCATGCACACGGAGAAGCAAATCCTTTTACGTTTGCCCTATTTCCTTTTTTAATTTGCATTTACTTGAAACCCGCAGATAAAAGCCGGGATGATAATGAGGGATTGTCTCAGTGTATTGTATGATTTTAAATACATGAAGATAAATCACCAAATGACAAAGCAGTAATCATAATTATGACCAGATTTACATTAAAAAACAAACAACTTTAAAATAAAAAGAGAAACAGCTGAATATTGTGGTAAAAAAATAATTACTTTAGAGATAATGTAGTCTCATTTAAAACAGTAGCTCTTTTATATGAGACTTTTTATTTACTCTTGCTGATTACAGATACAGCCGTTTGCTCATTTAATAGTAAGTGTACTAATGACTTTTTTTACTCCCACAGCATCTCTCTGCAGGACCGCATCTATGTTATTTACATGTAAATTACCTAAAGCAGCCCATAAGACCAAAGCACGCCAGCTAGAAAACTTGTGCTTCAAACAGCAGCTTACTTTGATCCAATCGTTGCATAGGAAAGCAGAAAGCAGAAACGCGTAATTCTCAATTAAACCATATAACCCACAAGTAGCAGATCTTATTAGAGCTATAGCATGACTCTGAAATGGTTACAATATTTTCAAAACAACATGCAGTATTATGTTTATAAGAACAAATAACCTGTAGCCTGAGTGCTGGATCTATAACCCGTCCATCCGTGGGAGCAGATCGCTTTCTCAATGTGGACCTACCCAAGGTTTTTCACCTTTTTCCACTGGGTTGTTCCTTGCCGATACAGGAGGGTCTAACATAAGGATAAGGATCCAGGACACTCAACATTTATGGACATTGGTCCTCTGCCTCTAGTGGACCAATACCAATGTGTTTTTTTCTGTTTTTTAATTAGGTTTGAACTGTTCTCTGATCTGTGCTGGAGAATTCAACGGTTGAGTAAAGACCTCCGAGATTTCTACAGTTGTAATTTAGGGCTATAGGAATTCATTGAATAGAATTGAATAACGTTACAATGAACTTAACTCTTGAACGTATTAACAAATTCAATTGTTCACATCTGTGGAGTGTGTGATTTACAAGACGAAGCCCCACTCTGTACAGTGTATTAATGAGTTGCCATATACATTAAATTATAATGTAGTCACTTTTATACGGTATAAGTCTGATGAAGAGCTATAAATCGTAAAATGTCTTCAATCCAAAAAAACTATTTGTTTAGATTACCATTCCCGTCAATTTGCCCAGAAATGTAACTAAAATAACAATCTCAAGGTATACACAACTTTTTTTATGTTTTCAGAACTTTTGCAATCCATCAGCCTAGTCTGCATCTGTGCATCCTTGAGCTGCTGCCATCTCTTTGGTTTGCAGCTTCAAAGCTATAAGCAAACACCTGCTCGTGAAGTCTATAAACAGGCCTAATCAAATTTCTTGGATGTGATTAAATGTTGACTATTGCCCAATGTAATAAGGTACCACAATTACTTCAAATAACCACACCCTGCCAACACGGCTGCTCAAAAACATATAGTTATTGTTTTGTTTTCAAATAGGAAAGCTTTAGGGAAGTAAAATTTCCACTTTACTGCAGTAAGCCCTGTGTGCAAGGAGGGTTCAGTTTACAGTGGGGGTCATGTCTGGGAGACTTTATTGCTTTTGGCAGCCATCAGCACACCAACCCTGCTGCCAGATCTCGGGAGGAATTACCAATGCAGTCAATTACAATATATTTTGATGCATGGGAAAGTTTCTGCACTGACCCCAGGTGATGACAATTCCCCCGCGGAGTGCTGCAGAAATCACTCAGTGCTGTATATTTGAGCCCAAGTGCACAATAAAAAAATAAGAATCCGACTAGGGTTACGCGTTGATTTACTCCTCCTCTCCTTACGATCTTGCGCCGCCTAAGCGCTTGTCATGCACTTACTTCAAGATGGTCATTCCTCTCTCGCCGGTGACATTTCATGGATATTGTTATGATACCTTTCTGATGTCACAGGGATAGAAGTATGGGCCGGTGGTGTGCGGTTGGCGGGCTGGAAAGCTATTTAGTGGATGAAAGACACCGGAGGGGACCGTAGCAGCAATAGCCTGAGGAGCAGCGTGTATATAGGCTCTCATTCTAACCAAGTGGATAGGTTGTAAACATAGTCATTACTACCAGCTAATTCATTCGGTTTTAATTGAGCACATTTCATCCAACAATTAAAAGATCCTCATGCAGTAACTCAACAGCATAGGGTACTTTTATTTGTGATGTGACAATAGCTTGTTCTACAACAATATTCTTTGTATTGACTTCTAACGAAAGACTTGCAAGATTATCCTTTTTGGATGAAGCTGTGTGTAAAAAAGATAAAACATAATCAAGACAAAGAAGAGCGCTTCATTTAGTATTTTACAACCAAATCAAGTTTCAGGTGTTTTAACTAACTATGAGGTACCTAACTTTGAAAACACACAAAATAAAAATCCTTGTGTCTAGTTCCTAGCTCTCGCAACAGTTTGGTTCAATCACTAGTTTTCACATTCATGTATTTTCGACTGAAATAAATAGTACTATCCCACACAGGTTATGAAATATATTAACATGTTTTCTATTATGATAAAGACCGCATATTGTGGTCCAGTTACATAATGTTAGTTAAAAATGACTCTTTCCGTTGGATCAAAAAGTTAGGTACTTGAGCTTTAATGGAGTGTTAGGGAGAGAGTTATACATGCAGATATAGTACAAAGGATTACCCATCAATGTATTAAGGGAGCTGACACGAAAACAATTGCAAAGTTGTGAGAATGGAGGATTTGTACAAATGGTCAGCATGGGTACAAATACAGTGCCTTGCGAAAGTATTCGGCCCCCTTGAACCTTTCAACATTTCTCCATATTTCAGGCTTCAAACATAAAGATATAAAATTTTATTTTTTTGTCATGAATCAACAACAAGTGGGACACAATCGTGAAGTGGAATGAAATTTGTTGGATAATTTAAACTTTTTTAACAAATAAAAAACTGAAAAGGGGGGCGTGCAATATTATTCGGCCCCTTTACTTTCAGTGCAGTAAACTCAGTCCAGAAGTTCAGTGAGGATCTTTGAATGATCCAATGTTGTTCTAAATGACTGATGATGATAAATAGAATGCACCTGTGTGTAATCAAGTCTCCGTATAAATGCACCTGCTCTTTGATAGTCTCAGGGTTCTGTTTAAAGCGCAGAGAGAACCATGAAGACAAAGGAACACACCAGGCAGGTCCGAGATACTGTTGTGGAGAAGTTTAAAGCCGGATTTATATACAAAAAGAATTCCCAAGCTTTAAACATCTCAAGGAGCACTGTGCAAGCAATTATATTGAAATGGAAGGAGTATCAGACCACTGCAAATCTACCAAGACCCGGCCGTCCCTCCAAACTTTCATCTCAAACAAGGAGAAGACTGATCAGAGATGCAGCCAAGAGGCCCATGATCACTCTGGATGAACTGCAGATAACTACAGCTGAGGTGGGGATGGTGTGTTCAGGGTGATGAGCTGTGTTGCTTTTATGCCAAACATATCGTTTTGCATTGTGACCAAAAAGTTTGAGTTTGGTTTCATCTGACCAGAGCACCTTCTTCCACATGTTTGGTGTGTCTCCCAGGTGGCTTGTGGCAAACTTTAAGAGACTTTTATTGGATATCTTTGAGAAATGGCCACTCTTCCATAAAGGCCAGATTTGTGCAGTGCACGACTGATTGTTGTCCTATGGACAGACTCTGCCACCTCAGCTGTAGTTATCTGCAGTTCATCCAGAGTGATCATGGGCCTCTTGGCTGCATCTCTGATCAGTCTTCTCCTTGTTTGAGATGAAAGTTTGGAGGGACGGCCGGGTCTTCGTAGATTTGCAGTGGTCTGATACACCTTCCATTTCAATATAATTGCGTGCACAGTGCTCCTTGAGATGTTTAAAGCTTGGGAAATCTTTTTGTATCCAAATCCGGCTTTAAACTTCTCCACAACAGTATCTCGGACCTGCCTGGTGTGTTCCTTTGTCTTCATGGTTCTCTCTGCGCTTTAAACAGAACCCTGAGACTATCAAAGAGCAGGTGCATTTATACGGAGACTTGATTACACACAGGTGCATTCTATTTATCATCATCAGTCATTTAGAACAACATTGGATCATTCAAAGATCCTTACTGAACTTCTGGAGTGAGTTTGCTGCACTGAAAGTAAAGGGGCCGAATAATATTGCACGCCCCACTTTTCAGTTTTTTATTTGTTAAAAAAGTTTAAATTATCCAATAAATTTCATTCCACTTCACGATTGTGTCCCACTTGTTGTTGATTCATGACAAAAAATTAAAATTTTATATCTTTATGTTTGAAGACTGAAATGTGGCAAAATGTTGAAAGGTTCAAGGGGGCCGAATACTTTCGCAAGGCACTGTACAAAATAAAGAAGGAACCATGTGAGTTCACTTGAGGCCAAACAAGAAATGATAAGTCCAAAATAGTTAATCTGAGTGCATCCACAGGAACAGCAAGTGCAGCGAGTGCAAGAGCTGAGCGCAGGCTTGTGTCTGTAGTGTGAGACAGGAGACTCTTGGAAGAGCACGGCAGAAGATGTGCGCCGGCCATAACAGCCCGCAGAGGTTGACTCATGCCTCTTACCTCATTTGCCACTTCAAAGTAACACCTTATCACACAACCAAACCTATTTCACCCCACGCCTCGCAGGGAGAAACCTCACTTGACATTTACAGATTTACAAACTCGACGACCTTGCAAGACAGAAAAATACAGATACAGAAGCCAACATCTAGTGAAACACATTTAAATAATTAAACAATGTCTACAAGGCAGCAGCTGTAAACAGGTCCTCAGAGTGTAACCCTAAAGGAAGGGCCACTGATGGATTTTATTGAGCGATCTGATTGTCCTCGTCTGTGCTGCGACTACATTCAAACACATGTTAGTGCGCTCATGACCTTGAATTAAGGCTTTATTGCGTTGTTAATTAACTAAAGAAATGTAATGGCTTTTAGGGTTAAGGGTTGTGGCATACATTATTGTCCTCATAGCTACAGCACAACACAACACATCTCCAGATAACCCACTCAAGAAAAAAACCCTAAAAAAACCATGCAAATCCCACACAGAAAGGCCCAAGTGGACACAGAAAATACATGCTTCTTCTTGTGAGGCATGAGCGCTACCTGCTCAGCCTTCATTCTGCCACTGTGTCACTATTATTCAAAGTTGTTTGAACAACCCTCACATGTATAAAATATTGCAATACTTTTCAGTCATAACCAACAATGTCACACCCTTGATCAAGGTGTACCACAATCATAATCAATTTAGATTGTTCACAATCTGTGCTGAATAAAATGGAAATGGAAAGAGTTCCTTCAAGAATATCAGGATTTACAGCATTTAGTGTTAAAGGTGGAATAACAAAAAGGTAAAATCTGTGACATTAAAAATAATTTAAATCAATTTGCCACTGATATCTTGAATAATTATTTCTTTCAAAAAAATATAACACGTACAAAGTGCATTATAGCTTTCAGTTTGTTCACTTCTCATGCCTCTCTTCCCATCTCCTGCCTCTTGCCTCCTGCTGCAGTCACTTGTGGCTCAACAGCTCCCTCTGTGAGCAACACGGCATGCTGCCAATGAACACCGACACAGAACTCGGTACTGAAACAATTATGGCTTTCAGCTTTCCGTTTTTGACGGCCTTTTCAAAATCTGGACTCCCTTGAAAATGAAATGAACCAAGAATAAATATAAGAATATAATATATATAGTATATAATATAAGAAGTATAATTATATATGAACTTTTTCTTCCTTAGACAAGATACTGACGTGCAGAGTTTTAAACATATAGTAGAAATGGCTGTGACCCTCTCAGCAACCTTGCCGCCTATGGGAGAGGGCCATTGTTTTCCTGTATAGTTTCTTGCTATTTTTCTCTGTAAACCGACTATTTTTAACTGCCTAGCCATCCTCAAAAAGTGCCTGACCCTGGGAGTTTGCCTATTTGGCAGAAGCAACAAGAAGTTAAATCCCAAGATCACATCCTGACTCAACAGCGCCACCTAGATGTGCTTAAGAACTAAATTCAGCCTCTTCCGAATAGCTGGTAAGTGGCTAAAGAGGGGCTAAAACTATAACAGTGATTTTCTTAGTGGAAATATTTACATGTATTGGCTTATGAAGGTATTTTCTGTTTTCAAAACAAGATTTGCTCAGTTACTGTTTGTTTGGATTGTATCAAAACTGAACGAAATGTGAAGAAGGCTTGTAATTGTAGACTGGTGTCCTGAGGATTTATTCACTAATCTAAATACGTGGTTGTTTTCTTGAGAATATTATCTTTAAAATGAGGTACATCATGCCATGATAACCATTATCACCATACATGTTGCAAGTCATATAATTGAAAATGAGTAATATGGCACCTTTAATCAAAGTGACTGTGTAACATGATGTTGATAACCTCTCACAGCCACACATGTAGGCCTACAGAGCAGAAGCTGTATTCACTGTTAAACTCTGGTATGTGACCTATAGGAGACATCTGACACAAACATTGTTCAAATGAATATGCACCAAAACATAAAACAAAATGACATTGCTCATACATGGTTTTTTCCAGGATTGACCAGCAGAGGACTTTTGTGGGCACTGGAACAGGAAGCAGAAGATTGAGACTGGCAGGTGGACGTGACATTGTAGAGCCCTGATGCAAGTGGTTAATTTACCACTATAGTTAGTTGTTAACTAATTTTCAAGAGTTTGTGTGTGTATTGTGTCCAAAAGCGATTAGCAAATCATTAGCTGCAAACATTCGAGCAAAATCTTTTATGTGCATGTCCTATCGAACTTGTACAAAAAGCAAAATTTATTTATTTATTTATTTATTTATTTATTTGAATTAGGACAGTGCACATTAATCAACACGTCAGCCAAAAGCATCAATGTAAATGTACCAGAATTAGCGTGAGAGCTAAATTGCATCCGTTGTCCTAAGGCAGGAAAAGAAACATTGACAGTAGGAAAATACAAACATAGTACAGAGAACAGCACAAAGTTACAGTCATAGTTACAAGGACAGACACAGGTAAGATAACATAACACGCCCAAGAATTGATTAAGCATTGAACTTTAATTAAACTACCTGTGAGTGCAAGATTGATTTGTTTTTAACCAGATTTTTAGGACCTTTTTAAAGGTGTGGTAATTGTCACAGTTCCTGATATGAACAGGCAGCGAGTTCCAAAACTGCGAGCCTCTGATAGACTCCACCGTTTGACTGAATTTAGTCCTACGACGTTGCACAATACAGTCTCCTCTGGTCAGCGCTCTGGTATTTACTCGAGTGTTACTTATTTGTGATATAAAATTCCTTAATGGTGGAGGGGCAAGACCTTTTAAAACTCTAAAAACTAAACAGGCATCCAGGAACTTCTGATAGCCGTCAAAATCTAAAATATTATACTTACTTACAATGTGGCAGTAATGATAATGTAAAGGCTTTCTATCCAAAGTTTTCAATGTTTTCTTAAAGAGAGACTTGATAGGGCTCATGTTGGACTCTGATGTTTGGGACCATGTGGTTTGACAGTACGTTATATGGCTAAAGATCATTGCATGCATATAAGCCTTTGCAGACTCTGTGGTCAGACATGGTCTTATATGCTTAAAATTTGACAAATTGAATTTAATGATGTGTGCAATTTTCTTGATATGCTGCTTAAAATCTAGATTTGAATCAAAGAGCACTCCTAAATACTTGAATTGTTTAACTTCATTTAATCTCTCGCCATTAACTATCACAGATGGTTGTTCGTTCCCTACTGGCTGACGAGAAAAGAACATGCAGACAGTTTTTTTTGTATTTAAATGAAGGCAAGAATTTTGGAGCCAATGGGACACTGGGACCATGGCTGCAGATAGGATTGCAGCAGCTTCACATTTTGTTTTAGCGTGCACATATAATACAGCATCATCAGCATATAACTGCATGTTAACAGTTTTACAGATGTTGGGGAGATTATTAATATATAGGCTGAACAGAATCGGTCCCAATATTGAACCTTGTGGGACACCTGCGGAACAATTGAGAAATGTGGACTGAACATTGTCTATTTGTACAGTCTGTTTTCTGTCTGTTAGATATGATCTCATCCAGAGGAGGGCGCTCTCAGAAAAATTAAAACTGGATAATTTGGCTATCAGAACGTCATGATTTAAGGTGTCGAATGCTCGTTTTAGATCAGGAATACAGCACCCACATACCCACTCTTATCTAACATATATTTAACATTTTCTAAAAAGTAACAAGTGGCGGTTTCTGTAGAGTGATGCTTCCTGAACCCAAACTGCATGGGATGGAGCGGTGTTTCACAACAATTTAGGTGTTCTGTTAGTTGTGCAGCAACCCATTTTTCTATTATTTTGGACATGATTGGTAGGATACTAATGGGACGGTAATTCTCAGGTTTAGTTTTGTCTCCTGCCTTAAATCCTTCTGTCATCCTGACCAAGCCAAGCTGGACGACCACTGTTCTTGGCATATAACTTATAATTATAAACAATAAGCTAGCACATCCAGCATAATATGTTTTCGAACTGTGCCATCTCGAACAAATGCATTCCTCTGTGCTTCTCCATACAGCCGTGCAGTGACCTACATGTAAGTGCCTAATTTTTTTTTTTTCTTTTCTGGGGCCCAACAAGCCACTAATAATGAAGATGCGCAGAAAGATTCATATCCCTTACAGGACACAAAAGGTCAGATCAATTTTCTCAGCTACTAGATCTGTCTTCATTTGGCCCGCTCTCTACGAAGACTGTATTAGAAACATATGCGCTACGACCATTGTGGAAAAAGTTACTTTTCTGTCATGAGTTAAATACAATCTCAATGAATATATATTCTGAATAAAATATTACAAGTACTAAAATCTACGTAATGACATTTCTCCTTCTTTTGTATAATATAATATAATATGGCCGTGCCTCTCAGCAAGAATCCCGGTCGGAACGGGGTCTTTCTGAGTGCAGTTTGCATGTTCTCCCTATGCTTACCTAGGTTACCTCCTGGTTTCCCCTACTACTAAAAACGTAACACTAGGTTAAATCCTTCAGCTCTGGTAGTCCTGACCAAGCCGAGCATCAACATCTGGAGATGGGTTCCCGTGCGTTGTTACTACGGCGACCACTGCTCCTGACGTAAGCCTTAGCGGCATCAGGATGGGTCAAATGCAGAGGATGAATTGCTCTACGGGGATCAATAAAGTGCACCTTTACCTTACCCTTACCTTTATTTGTTTTGCTCTATACTAGGGCTGGGCGATATAGCTGAAAACTATATCACAATACAAGTAAATCGGTCAATAACAATATATATTGATTGTTTTTAATTTATTTTTAAAAACGCAAATAAATACATTTGTCGTGTCGGCTAACACATGTTAGCAACCTTGTTTACAGTCACGGGGAAATGAGGCTGCAGACAAATGTTCACAAGCAGTCTCCCCCATAGTTAGTCCTGGTTTAATCCTGGTTTAGTCCTGGTTTAGCTCCTGTTTTGGCTGTTTTCGAGTGTCTTGTGTCCCCGTGACGGCTCCGGAAAAAGTTAATCTCTTTTGCCGAATGCATCGAGTCTCTGTACCCACTGCCTCTCCCGCGCTGCACATGCTGTTCCTCGCACGGACGTGCATAACTATTGACACGGCACTAAAACACGATCATTAGATCCATGGCTATTATAATAGATCCATGATCCATGGACGCTACACATGGTGCGGTTGTTGTTTTGGCATTTCCCAGAAAGTTTTGCGGTTTGTAGTCGGGAAGTCTCTGCCTACATCCCCCAGAATGACCTGCGGTTCTGACTCGGCTTTACCACCTGTGTTTTGTTCCTGTTTTTTCGAACGGAGTGAATTTAAACTATCGAAAGTTCTATCGACCCCGTTTTCTATTGATATCGAACACGTGTCTATCGTAATATATATCGTTTTTGTTTTATCGCCCAGCCCTACTCTATACTGTATATCCCTATTGATTCATATTTGATTTGACAGACTGAAGTTTACTAGTGTTTACTATTTCACCACAATTACAATATCACTAGATTTTTTTGACACAATCAAAAACCAATGGCAGTAGGTCAATGATGTCAATAAAGTCAACAATTGGATTCCAGAGGTTCTGAGCTTTTCAATGAGGTATTAGCATGCCTGTATTGGCAGAGCTGAAGTTGACTGAATGACACAGTGGACTTGTGTTTATGCAATTATTAGTACAAAGCATATGCTAAGGCAAATATGTGCACATTGTGTTGTGAATCTTTTTAGTATTATGTTTACCCAAACCTTTGGATCCTGTTTTTTTTGGTGCAGACAACTTTGAGACTCTCGGTATACGCTCGACTGCTGAGCCATAAACACAGCCGCTCTTCCACCTCAGGCAATCCTTAAACTCATCAACAGTGTAATGAGACTTTCGAGCTGGGAGATGAATTAACTGACTGATTTTCTTGTTTTTACTGCCGATGACACTACCACCAATGCAGAGTGGCTTAATATAGCATTGAAAGCAACCCGGGAGTGTGATATATGCAGCGTGACTGAGACATACAAAACAAAGTGATTGGCTTTTACTGAAACAATACAAGACAATCAGCGACAAACATTAATTACCAAATCACCATATGCAGTGTATATCAAGTGTGGAGCATATGCACACATATACTGTGTAGACATTGATGCAGGGAAAAGAGCAGATTTCACACTAATTTGAGTGTTTAGTCTTTTAAGATAAGCAATAAACAGTTGGGGTATATGGCAGAGAGAGTGGGGATCAAACAACATGAAACAAGACTTCGGTGGGCTTTAAAACACCTTGGTTCTTTCAAGGCTTGCAGTGAGTAAAACAGTGTTTACAAAGGGTACAGACTCTCTAAAGATGGGTCAGCACTCACACTTCAAACATATCATGAAGATAGCTTTAGTAAAGTTCGATAGAACAAATGCATATATAAACACTCGTGGCTGTAAAAATAGTTCAGGTCAAACTCAGAGAACTACAAGTAAATACATTTGATATGCCCGTTTGTGCTAAGCATGCGGATGTACGCTATAGTGCATCCAGTTTCCCTGACATCTTCTAGCTCACTTCAGACCTGGAGTAACCCCTGCCCTGGATCCTCTATAATTTGCACTTCAGCCTCATGTTTTTGTGGATGATGCAGATATCTATCTTCTGCAGAATGCACACTGTCATGTGGATAGCGTGAAAAGGCTACATTACACTATTTTGTTTATCTAGTGTGTTTAATGCAATTTAATTTAAAAAACTGCTTGACTGTCAGCTGTCTTCTGAAAAACAAAGGTCTTGTCTGAGGACCACAATGCAGTGTTCACTCTGTACATATCCAATTTCCAGAACAGTTCTGGGACGTGCCACCTACAGTTCTGCGACTGCACCAGTCTACTGTGTCCAAATAATTAACCTTGTGTATCATCAAAGTGCTTTTGAGCCATGTAGTTTTATGAAAGATAGCTCAACATTAGTTGTGTAGTAATTTAAACTAAGGAAGAACTACCTATAATGAAAATAAACAAAAAACTATATCCTACCTGTCCGATACTTGACTGTATGGTATTACTGGTATCGTAAACCTGCTGAGAGTCAATAAAGGCATTAAATGACAAATAAGTGCATGGATCAAAAACCTTAATCCAAAACAAACAATACATGCTTCAGATTCTGTTTTCAATGTCAAACAAAGCTACATGAGGAGGTGGTTTGGAGAGAAAGCCTCACAGAATAACAGCCATGGCATCAGTTTCAAGTCAAACTAGACCAGTATGCAAACGACAACATGGAGGCTATATAGTTACTATTACTCCAAACCGCAGAGCCACTTAACCACAGAAAACAAATCCAGAAGTGGCAGTGTTTAGCCTTGAGCTGCTAACCTATCCCCTCCTCATGAGAGGCTGTTTAGAGTGTGCCAACGGGCTGGTAGAACACAAGGGGCAGATGTGCTGGAGAAGCTCAGTATTGGAGTGTTTGCACAGTTATCTCATGGCCCGGGGCAGCTCCATTGTCTGCTCCCATTTAGACATTACTTGTGGTATGGCTCCCAGCTTCTTAGTCTATTGCAATCATCAACAGCTTTAGGCTTCCCTGCATGCTTTCATTGCCCTGAAATAACACTATTATGCCATGCATATGGGTCACCGGGCAAAGGAAATTCAAAATATCCACGTTTATCCTGAGGTTATGATTATATTTATTATTATTTATTTATTTAGATTTTTTTCCCGCTTGAGGGGTACATTTCACATTGTCTTGAGGCCATGGCACTTGGAGGCAAGTTTAGACTGATGGAGTAGAAGATAAATGTTCAGTGCTGAAACAAAACAAAGATAACATACCATGTACATTTGTCCAAACAATACTGTTTGAGTAAAGTAACTTTTATAAAAATACTAGTTGTGTTACATAATGGTCATGGCTACATGACACTTATCGATGAATCATCCTGAGATCCCCGGCAGGTCTTTAGGTGGCTAACCCTGTACACTGATTTCATTCAAGCGACAAGTTGTACAAAAAATACATAAAACACGTTTCCCATTCATCTTTCATTTATGTTATTTTATTTATTTGAATGGGGCAGTGTGTATTAATGAACAGCAACTGCCGCAAATAACTTGTAAGTAGCTCCAGGTTCATCCACAGTCGCATTGAACATTTGCATATTTCAGTTTAGCAATCAGTAGCAGCCTATCCCACAGCAATGATATAGTTGGTATATTTTGAAAAAATCTAGTTGTGAATTCCAGGTTCTAAAAACTGCTATGTTTAAGCATGGCATGGCATTAGTATTGCAGTGTATTCAGATCGTCCCATACTTACTGTAGCTATCCATATTAAACATGTAATTCTCAATAAACTAAGTCCTCAAAACTCATGCATATCATGCAATGAACAGAACAGACAATGACCTACAAAATGGTGTCACCGACATGTGAGAAATGCAATAATCCCAATACTAAAAGCAAAGATGGAGACACCTTATGTAAAGGCAAGTTTAAAGCAGGGTGGGACAAAATGAGCAGACATGAAGCTCAATCCCCTCTGTCTGCACGCTTATTGGCTGCCTGCCCCTTATCAGACAAGAGGCTGCTCGATTATGACTTAACACATCAAAATGGCAGCATAGCACACACAGAAAAGGCCACCTGATGAAAAACACAGCAGACAGCTCCCAAGCTTTATCTGGCAGCAACCAGCAACAATCGATTGTGTCCCTCCTTACCCTGGCTTTAGCAGACAGAATAAGCAGACCTTTAAGAAAAGAGCAGGTGTCAGTTGTTAGGCGTTGTCTGAGTAAAAAAAAAAAAAAAAAAAAAAGAAGAGTAATTCAGAGAAGACTAAGATACATCATTTCATTTTTTTCTGCTTTAACAGATGTAAACCTATATTTTGGAATACAAAGTTTTTTTAATTATGATGCATAGATAAATATAAAGTAGCATGGAACTGCACACCTCTCTTCATCATAACTCAAGTTTATTCACTATTTTTGCTCTGTAAAACCAGAACAAACATCCCACGTAGCTCTACAGTTCAATTTTGGCACACATATTTTTTGTGAATTCCTTAGGGTTTATTTTTTCTTTTTCTTCTGTTTTAAAGCTAATGACTGACATTACAATGCCTGTGAGTTTTAATGTATTTCAAGTTTTACACAATGCTTTTTATGCAATGCACAGTTTATGGTTTTTTGCGGTCCTTTTGAAAAACCTTTTTAACATGTTTTGGCTCCAGAGCTGCGAGCCATGTTCAGAAGTGTCACTCGCCTTGGTGACATGTCATTAATCAGCTACTTAATGACATGTCATTGAGTAGGTGTGGTCAGCTTGACCTGACAGAAGATGGTTGGACAGTTAGGAATAACTATTGTCTGTTCTGACTAAAGGTAACCTCACTCTGTACAGTAAACACGTTCAATAAAACTTCATATTGCCAACGGTGATGTTTGAAAAATATTTCACTCCAGGTGAGAATAACCAATATTGAACATTATTTCTGTTCCTTGCAAGAGAACTAAAGCGGTTAAACAGTATTATTTGCACATTTGATTGTTTTCCCTGAGTTCAGACATAATAGGGTTTTAGATGTGAACAAGTCTGCATCTTTTTGGAAACCCTAATTATCCCAGAGGTTAATTATAATTATTAGCTGAAATTATGATATTATTCATTACAAAAAATTAAAGACTGATAAAATGTTATCTCAATGCAGGACCCTTGCTACATGACAATGATTAATGTCCCTGGTCCATTTACTTGCAATATCAAGCTTTGCTTCAATGAAGGTTGTCGCTCGGATCAGTATGCAGACGACCCAGGTTTCAAATCCTCAATTTCAGATGCAAATGTACCAAGTCATTTAAATACTATTTGAATATGGATTACAAAGTGTGTCTCTCATGTCACAGAGGAGGGGGCAGGAGGAGGGAAATGCAAATGATCCACATGTAAAAGAAAGGTCACAGTCAGGACCTGCTAGATTTATTTAGGAAATAAAAGCTGGGTTGCTAAATGAAGCTCATCCTCTAAAGCCTCAGGAGAGAATAATAGCAGATCACGGCCATTTACATCATAAGGGCAACAACAAATATTGCCCCCCCCCCAACAAATATTGCCCCCCCCCCCCCCCCCCCCCGACCCAGAAATGGATTAAGGGGAAGAAAATTAATGGATGGATCTATATGGAATTCTAATATTACAGTACGTATACCTTGAGTGAAAATATGGAAAACAGTTGTTTTTAAAGGATCCTCAATGCCAACAATACAGAGAGACCTCACAGCTGTACGCTCAGCAGGTATTTAGTAGCAGATCACAGCATGATATATAATAACCCTTCCTCACACAGCACACAGATTAGGACAAGGGATCTCAACAGAATATCAATGGAGAAATATGTAATTTGGACAAAAACGTGATGTGTACTGTATTTTGCAACAGTAATTACTGCCCCACATTTTTTCTTGCAAACAAACATCATATTTGATTTGCAAATTATATATCACCATGTCATTGTATGATTTTTTGAAGTTTTATCTTAAGAGAAATCAGACCTGGCAAAAAAATTGATATTTTGGTGTTTATTTTTTATGGGACTCAAAAAAGGCCAGAACAGCGCCGCCTGGAAACGCGCGGTCTGAGAATTCATTCCCTGAAGAAGTCCTTAGGATTGAGGACGAAACGTTGGGAAAACTTGCTAAGAAGTACAGATGATGAGTGAGAAACCTTCCTTTGCTTTGACTAATCCCTGTACGACTGAGGGCTTACACAAACTTATACATCTAAACCTCTTTCACAAAATTCATCAGTGACCATCATGATCTTTTTTTAGTGACCATCCATCCATTTTCTTCACCCCCTGTCCATTTCTGGGTTTTAAAACAAGTCCTGTGTATTTCCCTGCACTTCTTCTTGTCGGCTCTCTCTGCTGTTCACATTAATGCAAACAGTAAATACCAATTTAAAATCCTTTTAAAAAGACATCTATTGACAAATTAGTATAAACATGTGATATTACAACTGTGCTGTAATCTCTCTAACTACCATTGACAACTGAGATTGGGTCTGGGTCTTGTGTGTGTGTGTGTGTGTGTGTGACCCTGTGTCATCATTTGTATCATTTTTGTTTTTATTTTAGTCATGTATTTTTGTTAATGCACCTTGCCTGACTCCAGGAAGAATAGCTGTGTTGAACAGAAGCAGGAATGTGCGCCATTTCATCAGCTCTGGAAATCCTTTCATGCATGCTCCAACAAAATGAAAATACATACATTGGCAGCAGAGTATAAAAAAACTGTAAAAAGTAGCGGCTTTTAGTCCAAGAACTACTGTAATCAAACTAAAATCTTTGGATAAATTCAACGTTCATACTAGACTTCAAAGTGTCCTCGGATAAAAGAATATTTTTCCATCACTGCTCAATGCGTTCCAATGTTTACCAACGGCTCAGTCTTGGTAACTAACCTTTTGCCCTTTCTTGCCCCTGTGGTCATATTACAGTCTTCAAGTCGTCATGCATTTTTGACTCTCAGCCTCGTTACCTCCCTATGTCTTGTTTGCTCTGTCATTTCCTGCCAGCCGATACTTCTCACTAATACCGCATAGTGATAACAAGGTGCGTGTCCATCTGTTCCTCTTCATAAAGTCCCTCTTTCATCTCTGCTGTGCGCTTCATAAAACTAGAACACCAAGCATGAGTTCATACATGCTTCGGGCGAATAAACACAACTTCTAAATTATTTACAGGAAGATTTTTCAGTCCAGAATCAATTGCATGATTAATGTATGGAGTAATGTTTGGGGCTGGGGTCTTCATTAGCAACGCACATGTGCAAAATGTTGAGTCAACAGTGAAAGTATTAGGTTTAAGGTTGGTGAATTTTGAACATAGATGTAGTTTTGGGAATAAGAGGAAAGACGATGCATCTATTATTAATGCTTTATTGACAAAGATTTCAGCAAAGGGTTTCGTCTTTAAAATTATGGCTGACATTGTACTTTTGTAAGTGTGTAATCCAATCCGATCTTTTATATCTAGTTTATAGCACATTTTATTTAGAAAAAAAAACAATTCCAATGTGCGGCACAGAAACGAGATAATACTAAAACATTACATATTTCTAAAGACTAAACAAATAAATATTGCAATAAGAAATCGACAACCTAATTTTAAAGCAATGCGTTTAGAAAAAATACTCAAGCACCTATAAATTAAACATTATGGTATAGTATATTATAATTTTAAAATCTTTGTCGATGCAGGAGGTTCTATGTACGGTGATGATCCAGGACATTTAACATTGGTCATCAAACTCTCTATGGACCAATGGCTTCTATGTGTTTGTCTATGTTGTGTTGTGAGTTAGGGCGGTAAAAACACAACTCATGCAGTGCTAAAAACATACCCCCAAGAGGAAACGTGACCTCCCCTGTATTCCTGTAAATATATTTGCTTTACACAGTTACACAAGGTTATTCATGGTTTAAGTGCACATAACCAGCTTTGTCATAATCACAAGTTGATTCAACAAGTACAGTCTATTGCCAATCTTAGGAACATGCTGTGCAACTCTACACTGCCATAAAGAACATATAAATAAGTGAGACTGCCTATCCCACTAGACTGTCCACTCTCCACGCCTGCAGGGATGCACAGAGCATTCTAACGCTTGGCCTGAAAAAGGCTGTGAACTGTTCTAGGGACTTGGCGCTTCCCGGTGGACTCTGCAGCACTTGACGACTTTACTGCTGCCCATAGCTTTCTCCCATGGGCTCGTAAACAACCTGCTAACAAGCGTGTTATCCGTTCATAAGCAGTAGACCCTATTTTAGCCATGGGTATATCTCTGCCAAATTTGACAGGTCGTTGACTAGTTAGTGCTGCAAAGACATGTTTTGCTCTACATATTTTACCATGAAAACATTTTGATTTCATCCAGTAGTCATTTTCAAATCACTGGTATCTTGTACTAAGGGTCCAAATTTGGCACATTACTACTATTGGTTTAAAGTGAAAAAACAGTTATTAAAAGTGACAATGAAACCAACAATGTATTAGTAAATGGTATTCTAGCTATAATACACTGTATATGGCTTGACCTCTAGGCGGGTAGGTTTAATAGGAAGTATTCATTCAATTTAATTCAGTTTACTCTTTTATTCCTAAATATACAATACAATACAATACAATACAATTTATTCTTGTATAGCCCTAGGTCACAACAGAAGTCATCTCAGAGGACTTAACAAAACCATTGAAATCACCAACACAGGTCAGAGAATCAACAGTTAAAACACATGAAGAATACAGTATAAAGCACACACAGAAGAAAATGTCCATACATGTTGTAGAATGCTAAAGTGTCCTGATCATCACCAATCCTTTCTGTTGGACACTAACTGTCCAACAAGACCCTCCTGCATCGACAAGGAAAAACTCTTAAAAAACCCAGTGGGAAAAAGTGAGAAACCTTGGAGGAGAACTAGGGAAACCCACAGGGAGGGAGACCCATATGAGAAAGGGATCCGCTCCTCCGGACGGACAGACTAATGATCTAGGACCTAAGCTAGCTACAGAACGTGGACCAGTGGACGCTGAACGTGGACAGGTCCGGTGCAGGACCGAAGCACTCCCAGGCGGGTCGGGCGGGGCAGTCCGCAGGTGTAGATGGAAGAGGCCAGGCTCAGAGATCCCGTCATCGTACCATGAAACAGACAATGGGACAACGGGTGAATAGCAATGAACAAACTACAGTCAGAATCCTAAAAATGCTAAACAGATAAAGTAGGAAGGAGGAGAGGATAGTGCTCAAGTTACCATACTTCTCCCAGCAAACTGACTCCCTATGCAGCTTGACTAACACTCTGAGGAGTTTAACCTTCTCCGAGTCTTACCTTCCTAGCCATATGCTAAACTAAAGAGGACTGTTTTAAACCTAGCCTTGAATAAAGAATAACATACAGCATAATATATAACATAATATACAACATAACACAATACATTATTGAATAATATATAACATAATATATAACATAATACAGCATATATATATAATATATATACACTACATATTATATATTACCTAATTATATGCTAAATTAAAGTAAAGTGCTTTAAGCCTGGCCTTGAATGTGGAGACCGTATCTGCTTCCTTAACATAAATGGGAAGCTGATTCCACAGTAAAGGAGCTTGGTAGCTAAATGCTCTGCCACCAACAGTGACCTTTGAGACCTTAGGGACCACCAGACGTCTGGCGTTTTGTGAGCGCAACGCTCGACTTGGTTGATACGACACTAACGTGTCTTGGAGATAAGAAGGAGCCAAGCCATTTATGGCTTTATATGTTAAGAGTAGGATTTTAAACTTTATTCTGTACTCCACAGGGAGCCAGTGGAGTGATTTTAACACCGGAGTTATGTGCTCCCTCCTTTTGGTACCTGTTAAGATCCTAGCTGCTGTATTCTGAACGAGCTGGAAGCTCTTCAAAGAGGCTTTAGGGCACGCTGCCAGTAAAGCGTTACAGTAGTCGAGCCTTGAGGTGACAAACGCGTGAATGAGTTTTTCCGCGTCACTTTTAGGAAGGAAATTCCTAATTTTAGCGATGTTCCGTAAGTGGAAGTACGCCGTTTTAGTTGCTTGGCTTATATAAGCCTTGAAGGAGAGTTCTTGGTCAAAAATGACTCCAAGATTCCTCACAGTGTTACTGGGTATTATACTGACATTATCGAGAGTAACCATCTGGTTAGTGAGGGAGTCACGCAGGCGCTTCGGACCGAGTAGGATCACTTCTGTCTTCTCCGGGTTGAGAAGTAGGAAGTTAAGAGTCATCCACATTTTAAGGTCCTTTATGCAGGCACTGAGCTTTTCTAGCTGATCTGTCTGATTAGGCTTCATCGACAGATAAAGCTGTGTGTCATCTGCATAGCAGTGGAAATTAATTCCATGCTTTTTAATAATGTTTCCCAGTGGCAGCATGTAGAGAGTAAAAAGAATCGGTCCGAGTACCGAACCCTGCGGCACACCGAATTCCACTCCAGAATAAGGCGACGAGTCCTGATTCACATTGACGAAGTGATATCGATCTGATAAATAGGATTTAAACCAGCCAAGGGCTGTTCCTCTAAGACCTATATCACATTCTAGCCTCTGCAGTAGAATGCTGTGGTCTATTGTGTCAAATGCAGCACTAAGGTCCAGTAGGACCAGCACTGACACTTGTCCATTATCGGCAGCTAGTAGTAAGTCATTTGTGACTTTGACTAGTGCCGTTTCAGTGCTATGATGAGCTCTGAATCCTGATTGAAAGACTTCAAACATATCATTTTCCTGCAGGTGGCAGCGGAGCTGCTCAGCTATAAGTTTTTCCAGGATTTTAGATATAAAAGTGAGGTTCGAGATCGGTCTGTAGTTTGTAAGTATTTCTGGGTCCAGGTTTGTTTTCTTCAGAAGGGGTTTGATTACCGCGGTTTTAAAAGCTTGTGGGACATAGCCACATTGTATGGATGCGTTTATTATATTTACGATAGGCTCAATTATCAAAGGAAGTATGTCTTTGAAGAGCCATGTCGGGACTGAGTCTAACATGCAAGTTGAGGCTTTTGAGGATGTGACCACAGAGATCACCTCTGCTTGGCTCACAGCCATGAATTTATTAAGGCCCACTGAAGAGTCTAAGTGGGAAGTCACGTATGCCGCTTCAACCTGTCCACCACTAACAGCAGGAGCAACCTCCTCCAGCTTGTCACGGATGGATGTAATTTTATTATTAAAGAAGTGGAGAAAGTCGACACTGCTCAGTGAGCTTGGAATTTTAGGCTCGATTGCGCTATGGCAGTTTGTGAGTTTAGCGACGGTACCAAACAAAAATCTACTGTTGTTTTTATTCGCTTCTATTAAAGTTGAATAGTATTGAGTTCGAGCCCCGCGAAGGGCCTTCTTGTAGTTTCGGAGACCTGCTTTCCACTCCCTGTGGACAGGCTCCGAGTGGGAGTGGCGATATAGCCTCTCCAATTTTCTGACGTCCTGTTTTAAAGTGTGGAGTTGAACACTGTACCAGGGCGACGATGATCTAATCCTAATGGTTTTCTGTTTTAAAGGAGCTGCTGCATTTAATGCAGATTTTAAAGACTCCATAGTGTTGCCCACCGTTTGGTCGATGACTGAGGGACTGCAGCTGCTGTGAACAGGTTCACCTGCAGCAGTATTCAACATAGGCTGTATTAGTTCTTTGAACCTTGTGATAGATTTATCATTTAAGGTTCTTTTCATTATGGTTTTATCTTGCGGGACAGGAAAGTCCTCCAAAGCGAGATCAAACGTGATCAAGAAATGGTCAGACAGCAACGAGCTTTGACGCTGGATGTCAACATTGGAGACATCACAGCCGTAGGTCAGGACAAGGTCCAAGGTGTGGTTATGAATGTGAGTAGGTCCCTCGACATTCTGAGTAAAACCAACACCATCTAGTACGGCGCTGAAAGCTTTGTTTAAGCTGTCAGTGCTGTCGTCCACATGTATATTGAAGTCTCCAGCTATAACTATGTTTTCCCATTCCAAAACTAGGTTTGAAATGAAGTCAGAGAATTCTGTTAGGAACTCGCTGTAAGGACCAGGAGGTCGGTATAAAACTATAAATAGTACTG
Source organism: Knipowitschia caucasica (assembly GCA_964034765.1). Taxonomy (NCBI): domain Eukaryota; kingdom Metazoa; phylum Chordata; class Actinopteri; order Gobiiformes; family Gobiidae; genus Knipowitschia; species Knipowitschia caucasica. The sequence continues at coordinate 29,422,133 of OZ035830.1, forward strand.
CTTTTTGTTTTCTCCACCCAGGACAGGTGATTGAAAGTGTTAAGTTTTCAAACGAGTGAAAAGCGTTGTTGGTTTTGGGACTAAGAACCAAGTTGGTGTGTGATATAATCGCAACACCACCGCCGCGACCTGTAGCTCTGGCTTTCTGGTAGTTAACATGCGTCGGAGGAGTGCACTCATTCAATCTAACGTAGTCGTCCTGTTGGAGCCAAGTCTCCGAGAGCGCTAACAGATCCAAGCCCTTGTCTATAATAAGTTCGTTTATGAGAAGCGATTTAGACGAGATTGATCTGACGTTCATTAAACCACATTTAACAACCCTACTGTTAGAACTATTTCTGTCTGTCTGAACTTTTATTAAGTTACTGTGTCTGACACCTAGGTCAGATTTCCTCGCATATAGTGCTTTAGACTTCAAGCGGGGAACATAGCAGCTGAGTGCCCCCCCCCCCCCCCCCCCCCGACCCAGAAATGGATTAAGGGGAAGAAAATTAATGGATGGATCTATATGGAATTCTAATATTACAGTACGTATACCTTGAGTGAAAATATGGAAAACAGTTGTTTTTAAAGGATCCTCAATGCCAACAATACAGAGAGACCTCACAGCTGTACGCTCAGCAGGTATTTAGTAGCAGATCACAGCATGATATATAATAACCCTTCCTCACACAGCACACAGATTAGGACAAGGGATCTCAACAGAATATCAATGGAGAAATATGTAATTTGGACAAAAACGTGATGTGTACTGTATTTTGCAACAGTAATTACTGCCCCACATTTTTTCTTGCAAACAAACATCATATTTGATTTGCAAATTATATATCACCATGTCATTGTATGATTTTTTGAAGTTTTATCTTAAGAGAAATCAGACCTGGCAAAAAAATTGATATTTTGGTGTTTATTTTTATGGGACTCAAAAAAGGCCAGAACAGCGCCGCCTGGAAACGCGCGGTCTGAGAATTCATTCCCTGAAGAAGTCCTTAGGATTGAGGACGAAACGTTGGGAAAACTTGCTAAGAAGTACAGATGATGGGTGAGAAACCTTCCTTTGCTTTGACTAATCCCTGTACGACTGAGGGCTTACACAAACTTATACATCTAAACCTCTTTCAAAATTCATCAGTGACCATCATGATCTTTTTTTAGTGACCATCCATCCATTTTCTTCACCCCCTGTCCATTTCTGGGTTTGGGGGGGGGGATCAGCTGCCACCCAATTCACAGAGCACCAGCCCCTCACTGATCCTCCTGTAGATGGTTAGTCAACAGAAGGATGGTTGCTCTGTTGGTGAGAGCAAAGCCTTGATTTTTCAGAAAAGATCAGCAGGGGCTTCAGGCAAAGTCGGGTTACATGTCTTGCCCAAGGGCACAACTACAGCAGGTCATAGAGAATGTCTTATGATGGGATCGAACCCACAACCTTCAGGCTCAACGGGCAATGCTCTACCAACTTTGTCATTATTCCAAATGCATTCAGAAGCAGATTAACATGTTGATTCAACCAACAACAAATGCAACTCAAATCCACATATTAGCTTACATCTGTGTAAACAATTGAAAAGAATAAATGATTGCAAATGATTGTCCAAGCAACTCAAAAATTCCAATGGGGGAACATAATAATAAATCTATTTCTTTGTACGCACACAATTCAAAAAACCAAGCAACATACAAGCTACATTAAAATAGAGCTGAAACGATTAATCTAATAACTCTAATAAACAGTCAAGCACTGCCAAAGCGGCATGGTTGAAAACTATCAATGTAGCCGCCTGTCGCATACATTTAGCTTTTCATTTGTTAACGCAGTGATGAAGCAGAAAGGTTTATCAGTCCCTAAAACATGTCTTTTACATGATGAGACATGTATTATGAATATTTTACTTAATTTGACATTCACTACAATCCTAGTGCCAATGGGTATTACACTACTCCACAACAGTTATTTGAACTCCGTACATAATATGTCTGTGTGAACACTGTGGACCAAGATCCATCAGCAGTTACAGAACCGTAGGAAGGAGCACAGGGCACAAGAGATGTGAACAGTAACAATATACTAAAATAAAAAAAAAAGCTCTAACTTTTAATAGAAAAACAAGTATAAAACGCTGAAGTGTAGTGTAGTTTTTTATAGTGCAGAAATATATAGTCAGACACCTGTGGTTCTATATTACATATTATAATTCTTGCAGAGATGCACGACATGTGAGGTCAGCAGTGTTTATTATAGGACTTACTGAATCTGGAAGTGGTGTGCGATTGACATTTAACGTCTGCTTTTCCCTGTCTTTCAGTAAACCATCACAGCCTGTTTAGGACCAGTTCCTGCTCCCAGCACCAGCAGCTGTTCTGACAGAGTATTTTAAATATGCTGCTCAGAGACATTTGCCTCATCTGATTCTGGCACAGGTGCAGTCGCTGCTGCCTTGTCTTCTTTTGATAAAAAGAATTAAACAAACTGTATACAATTTTTAAAAACAGTTGTCATTATTAAATCATTTTAATTTGTTTTTTTTGTCTCGATTACTTGATTAATCGATCGGTGTATTCAATAGAAAAATCAATTACCAAAATATTCAATAGCTGCAGCTCTACATTCAAATATATAGATTCACAGAAAACGTCAGTCCTGCCATTCCCAATGCACCATTTAATAAGTATCAATACAGGTTGTGAAGGCCGATGCTACATGTTCCATTTGTGTTCCTTTGGGAGAATAAATCACATTTGATGGATGGCTGGTTGAATATCCACATATACCGCAGCATTTTTTAAGCGAAAGGGGCCAACGGCAGCCTATCCCCAAGGGCCTTATAACCTAAGATGAGCAGCGTTGTCATACTAGCCCCAGGCAAGCTTTTAAATTATGTATTGATGACGGGCCATGATAAAAATGACCCAATTTAGCATCCCAAATCAATTCCCTCACTCGGATACATCAGAAAGAAAGTGTTGAAGATTTCTGGGCACGTTTCACTGGACGTTATTTATTCTAGGTTATGGTCAACAGCATAGCAATGTGCGAGGAGGTGTGAAATAATATAAAAAACAAAAACTTCTACTTAACACCAATGGCCATCTGTAGTTATAATTGTGAAATAATGTGCCCGCAAGGTGATATGAGGATAAATTACAACAGCTAAGCCAAGATTGAACACATCCTAAATACAGTAAATAATATTGTATAATATTATTAATGTTAATCTCTTAAACTCAAAAATATTTGTAGTTGTATATCTTACTATAAACAAACATTTGTTTTGTTTTTTTTTCTGTTCTGAACCTGTGTGTTTGTCTGTTTCTATGTTTGCTGTCACAGAGTTACCCATACATTTGTAAGCCTAATTTTAGAGCTCTAAACACAACAATTATTTACAAGATAGATGGTCTGTAACATAAATAATGTTATCTGAAAAAAATAATTGTGTTTTACTTTGTGTTTGTTACTGTTAGGAAACACTAACATTGCAGTTCAATTGTGTTAATCCTTTACCTCCAACCTGTAAAATCCAAAACTTCAGCATTGCACATGAGATGATTCACTTAGCAGCAGTGATACAGCCAAGCACAGTTTGGGAAACACTGCTGTAAAATCTAAAGTGACTTGTGTTACAAAGGAGGAGGGGAGGGGGCTGGTCATTTAACACATGGCTGGTGGATCGATGCCTGGGCCTGCTGCTTGTAGCTGCAGTGTACACAGAGCAATCCAATGCACCCTCATTTGTCCGTGCTGGGAAGACCAGCAAATCGCACTGGCAGCTCCCTGGTCATCAGCGCAAGAATGTATGGGAAAATGGCTGACTGATAGGTAAATTGTCCACTTTAGATAAAAGCATCGTAAAGGCCTTTGATTTTCCATTTGTCAGAGCCTGTGATGATTGGTAAATCGAGTGTTAATAGCCGTCAAATAGGAAATATATTTTGCTTCAATTATTATTTCGGAAGCTTTGGTGTGATGAAAACATTCCGCCAACAAGTAAGAAAGACTACGTTATTTGGCAAAACAGCTAATTGTGGATTCAAATGTAAAAATATCAACTACTCTGAAACTAAAGTGGAAATAATTCTACAGTTTTAATGCCCCTTGATGAGTTGTATCAAAATGTGGCTTGTCAGAAACTGATCCGTTGGTGTTATTCCAGACCCATTACTATGCAAATGAAAAGCCACAAAAAACACTAAACACTTCAACATTTAACTATCTAAACAAAATCCATGTAACCAGTTCCTTGCTCTCAAAACCACTTGGTTATCTCATTATTTTTTGTCTCCATCACATCTTTTTTAGTGAAAAATAGTACCAGAAGTCACTCAGAAAATCATATTTATGTCTGTAAAATAGGTTTTCTAACAAGATAAAAATCTTGTTGTGGCTGGATTTATTCACACAATGTTAATTAAACATAGCTATTTCTGTTGGAACAAATATATTCTATTTATGTAAAACCAAAAGGTTCAGCTTTAAGGAAACTATAGCTTTAAGCATAACTTTATACAGTCTATGCACTTTCATAAATCAATTCAAGTAGTTTCTGTCTATATACATCTCACAATAGCATATCACAACCACACAACATGAATCTTGAACATAGAGACCACATTGTGCTCTGGATTACGCTTTTAAAGTCTGTCAATATTACAGATCCCTGCAGTTGTTATTGTAACACTTCAACGCCGTCTTATCGGGAAGGAGCAGGGATCACCGCAGAGAAAACTCAATTCCCTTCTCATTTGTACAACAATCCTCATCATTATCTCACTTATCACACTCACCTGACAGCCACACTATTACAGAGCTTGTGGAGTACGACTTCAAAGTTCCCGTGTCCTTTGCAGACTGCTAGAACTGCTGGAGTGGGTTGTACCGTGTCTGAGTTCGGTGGAAAGTTAAAAGCTCTGTTTGTGCTAAGCGCTTTTCAATGGACACAATACATTTATGTCAAGCCTTTTGATAATGTCCTCGGCCATGTCAGGTGTCAAGAGATTGTGGGAACATACAAAGAGAAAGCGTGACAGAGGTGGTTCATATAAAGGTTTTAGAGTCGCCATGAACTACATATATTTTCCCCGTACTCTGTATATCACATCATTATTCAGTGGGTTATAAGGTTGCCGGGTGTTGCATGATTAAAGCTTTGGTGTAATAATTCAAATGAAATATTCAAATAGGCTCTAAATATATCGGCTCTATGGAGATGCTTTTCCTTCCAACGTCTTTCATATCTATATAGAACAGTATACAGCAAAATACTTACAATTGGCTGTGATAAAGGTATTCAGCCTTTGTATTTATTATTTTTTAACATGTTTTATGTTTATTCCTGTTGCAGATATTTTATACGATTTACAGTACACAGAGAACTATGTGTGGTAAGAAGATTGGAAGATGGAATTCTGAATATTCAATATATATTCTGTGTTCTTTTGTGGAATACGAGTAAAAGTAGGAAAGTTGTAGGTAGTGATGGGTAAAGGAAACATGAACTGTACACTTTTTACAACGTGTGCAGTGTTGCCTCGTTGTGGACAGTTCTGAGTACACAATGTACACAACAGTCACTACCCACTGGTGGCGAGACTGCGAGTGAAGGGGCTTACTCTCTATGAAGATCTTTTTTTTTTCTGCTAAGAGAACTCTTGGATGCAAAATATTTATTCACAGCATATATTCAACAAGTTTCCCTATGTCCAGGTCATGGGCCTGTGTGTGTTCATTAAAAAGTGAAAACACATTTTGTATACTTTCACAACTGAATCCAGTGGTAACCATCACTTCTTGTCACAAGTAAATGGTGAAAAACAACATCGCATCAGAAATTGGGCTTCCTTGTGGAACACTCCCAGCATGGGAAATGGTCCACTGTGACAGGCTGAATTTCTAGTGCTGGCAAACAGCATTATTCTCATTCCTGGTGCCATTGTCAGCCCTCATTCAAATCTGCTGTCACTGACTGGAGCCTAATGCTAAGCAGGGTTGCTGGCCTCCCCACGTGTGTGTCTATCTCTGTCTACATTTATACAGCCAGGCTAAAGCTGAGATTGGAGAAATCAAGGAGAAGGGATGGACATAGAAAAAGGCAAAAGGAAGCTGGGGGAAGTTGGTTGTTTTGGTCTGACAATGAAGCACTGATCCGGCCTGAATGGTTTCTTCAAAACAGCAAAAAAAAATCAGCACAGTCTCGAGAGCTCATCACTCATCCTGGGCTGATGGAGGCAGACAGGTTGGTTTCCTGTTCCTAATATTTTCCATGACAGACTGTCCATTTACACTGCTGGCCTTGCTGAACCCACGCTATTACTTTTCTCTGACCAGAAAGGCGCCAAGCTTAAACAACTCTTGAGAAAATGTTTTCCATTCCAATACTGACTATTGACATACTGTGTAAGGATATCACAGTGCATGCTGTATGTTCAAAGATCATTTACGTAGTAAATGTGTGACCTCAGCATGTGGTTTAGCCTGCCATCCGTACACTCCGCTTGATCATGATTTCACTGCATGTAACTTCTGGGTCTGGTCCCCATGTTAGCGATAACAATCGGTTGAATTTCGACCAACAAATCAGCAAGCGTGGGCGTTGAGTGTTGTAGTTAGTTGTGGGTGATGTCAAGAGTTTACGTCGAACGGCCGGTTGTAGTTTGGCAATGGCAAAACATGCGATAGTAAAGTAATCCGGTCTGGTTCTATCAAGAAATTGAAGTAGGAGCAAGAGTAATGTTTAGCAAATGTAATCGCTGGCAAAAAATTGTAGCGCTACTCCCCACGGGCTCCGTTAGCGGCAAAGGAGATGGCTAGGCAAAATGCTAACGACAGACTCGGGCGCACTACATATGTCACGGTAAACTCAGATCCAATTGTTTCAATCTGCAAAAGGAGTTAACCCCTCCCCCTTGGAAAGGACACACCAGTACATGCAAACTGCAAGCTTTGAGTCTCCCCACAGATGTGCAAAAGTTAAATATAAACTTCTGGAGGCCATCTCAGTGCAAACCAATAGCTCTGTATAACTTTGACAAGATGTCTTGAATAATCTTTACCAGTGCACACAACTGGATTTGTGATTATTCATGATAAAATCCCTTCATTAAGTTTGAATGGGCAATTTTATTATTATCATTACATGTCAGGTATTTGTTTGGAATTGTACTAATTTCTAATACTGTACGAATGATGTTTTAAATTGGTAAAATGTAAACGTTTTCCATAGCTGTCCTGTAACACTTTAATTCAAAAGTAAATGGCCGGTGTCAAGGCAGTTTTAGTTTGAACTACAGCAGGAGCTAAAACTAAACCTGCAGCCACACTGGTCCTTTCAAACAAGTTCCATGCATTGCTTAAAGCCGCGCGGTGGCACAGTGGTTAGCAAGCACTCTCTTCTCAGCAAGAAAGTCCTGGGTTCAAATCACAATCGGAATTCCGAGTGGAATAAGGATGTTTTCCATGTATCTCCTCCGGATGCTCCGGTTTCCCCTACCACTAAAAACATTATATTATATTACATTAGGCTTACTTAGATAACGTCCTAACCCTTCCCTTAGAAAATAAAAGAAAAAGGCAAATTATCCCCCCCTGCTTTTCAAAAAGGCATTTTGTCAACGTTATACAGAGCCAAGTAGTGCACAGACTTTAAATGGGAAACGGGCACTGCTTTATTATTCTGCAGTGCCTTGGAATGAATGTAGATAATAGATATATTCACAGCGGTATTAATATCCTCAGAGTTCATCTTCCCCCCCTCGTTCTCCATTTTCTCTCTTGCAGCCTCCAAAGTACTTTGCCCTTGGCTATGCCTTATACTAAATAGATTTATGAGAACATTTGTGTCATATTTCCTCTTTTCCCGGATTGTCAAGACAGATTGTCAGAGCACCACTGATTGAGTGGAATCACCACACAGACTTAGCAGCTATTGTCAGGCTCCACATATTCATCTCTGGGGGGATTTAACAGGCAAAATTGGCCGCTGACACTTCTCTCAAGGCTGGGCTGCTCCTACAATGAGGCCAGGGAAAAATAAACAGTAGATTCCTCAAACATATTTAAAGTACATCTGTATGGTTCACTTTCAATTTTCAATTAGTTTTAAAATCAAATGAAATTGTTTTTGTCTTCAGACTAAAATTTGATCCATGTGAGGAGACTCTGTTTTGGATTTTGAGTTCTCTTTACCAGTGCACACAACTGCATTTGTGAGTATTCATGATTCCTCTCTTGTTTTCATACACAGGGTACTAAAAAGTTGACCTGTGTATGACAAGGCCTATTGCATTTTATACAACCACAAACCGTTTTTAATACTATATAATTAATAGTCGTTCCTCTGAGAATAACTCCCATCAATAAGATTTAAGGATAATAGTCAATGAAGAGAGATGTAAAATAAGATAATTATTTTGTCCAATTAAGAAATAGGGGGTGAGTGTGGGCATTAAACATATATATCTGTCTTCACATTTTCAAAAGTAACTGACATTCCTCCTACAGAATTTTGAGAACACTTACTATATTATAAAGCTACTCCCAAAATTGTGTAAAATGTGGGGCAGAAGGTGAAAACTTGCATACAAACTATTGTAAATAATGCATTATTAAGACTTAGGAGAAAAAATGCATACTGGCTGAAAAATCAAACTCTCTTTAAAATGTAGTACAGCGTGTTGTACTGCTGGACATATAATGAATAACTGTAGGTAAGAGGCAAGCCTAGCCGCATTATCAGAGCAGTAATGGTTTGCGGGTGGGTGTGACCAGTCATTTGGTGGGTACGGGAGAAGTGCATTCTCAACAAGGAAGACTCGTAGAGCTTTGAACCTCTGCACAACAGGCTGATGGCGAAGGATACCCATTTTGACAGACAAAGGGACAAAACTGGAGTGAGGTGGCCATATAAATCAGGTACAGAATCGGTAGATAGCTGTAAAGGGCGACAGTAGCTCAGTTGGTAGAGTATTGGCCTTTGAGCCAGAGGGTCGTGGGTTCGCGCCCGGCCTTCACCATCGACTCCCACTGTCTGCTGTCGTTTTGTCCTTGGCAAGACACTTAACCTCTAGGAACATCAGCCACAGTGGGGCGGCTGTAAAGTGCCAAACTGTAGTTGTGTCCTTGGGCAAGACACTTCACCCCCATTGCCTAGAATGAGTCTGGTGTATGTGTGAATGGTTGGTGGTGGTCGGAGGGGCCGATGGCACATACTGGTTGCCTCGCTTCTGTCAGTGTTCCCCAGGGCAGCTGTGGCTACAGTAGTAGTTTATCACCACCGTGTATGGAGTGAAAGAATAATGACATGTAAAGCGTCTTTGAGTGTCCAAAAAAGCGCTATATAAAACCGATGCATTATTATTAAGAGAAGTAAGCTGCTAAAACACAATTTTGTCACTGAAGTTGGTGAAACATAATAAGGGAAACAAATAAATAGGTCAAATGGTTGGAAATTCATTAGGTCTGATTATGTGTCAAGATGATGTGGTCTTGCATTTTAAGTTTGATTGATGGTGATATTTCTGATATGAAGCGGGGGGAGCATTAGGATGGTCTTTGGTTCTTCTTTCTTGGTTCTGTCATGGTGTGGATTTTATTTCTGAATTTGGTTTTATTTTGAAAATTGTTCTCTGTGGTTTTATTTCAGTTTTACTCCCTGGCTTGTTAATTGTCTTCACCTGTGTCTCTATGTCTATTTGTACCCTGTGCTCATCTCCCCTCGTTGCTGGTCCATTATATTGTCTGTTTGTCCTGTTCCTCGTTCCTTGGATTTTTGTGTTTTGTTTTCACCTGGACTGTTATTATTTATAATTAAACCATTAGTGTTTGGCATTCCTGCATTTTGGGTCCTTCCTCCATCTCACCTTGTGACAGGTTGTAATGTTCTTCAAAATGACAAGTCTAATAAACCTAGATTTCAAACATAATTCTGAGTATTATAATTAAAAATGACCTTGACTCATGTACGCTCTGGTGATGGCTGAATCCACTGAGATTGAAGAGCTCTCCAGGGGGAATATCCGTAAAGATGGACTGCATTACTTAGTGTTAACCTCTACCTCAGTTCTCCAGTAACAGCCAATTATCTGAGCAGGTTAATTCAAGATGAAAAGGAAAAATCTGAATTGTATAGTGAATTACACTGCACAAGAACATGGCTTAAGCCTCATTCACACCAGTTCAAGAATTGCATCAGGTTCACATGCAAAGTCTACGTGGCAGGTGGCGAGGGTTTTGAACAGTGTGTAACCCAGATGATATTTGCCATTCTGCCATCTATTTGGAAAAAAAGGAAGTCTCACAGTAGTTTGTAGCGCTCAAGAAAGAGGTCCAACAGTCATCATAGCAACAATTCCCCAAATACAGCCGCTTCATTCACCGGTGAGTATGTTGTCGTGGGTAAAGCCGGGATCAAGCGGTATGCATTTTTGCTGTCTAACTTCATGTTTCACACTAAAAAATCAGTTTGCCTCTAGTGTCACACAGTGTGCTTTTTTGATGGAAAGAAACTGGTGAGTCAGATTGTGTTGGTTGCAGAACAAAGCTAGAAGCTAGTGCTAGTCTTTGCCGCTATCTTTTTAATATTTCCTGTACTGGCGCCAATGGCTTTTATTAATGTATTTTGCTGCACTCGAAACAATAGTTTATACTCTTTTTATTGCTGTTTTGATTATGTGAACATAGCTAAGTGTTACATTTGCATTGTTGTTTATGGTGCAGAGAATGAAGAATAAGTACTCTGATATCTGATATTTTTTTATGTAATGATATATTGCCAATAGTGAGATATTACTCTAATGCTGGTCCTATTCCATCCAGTTTTTTGGTCTCATTCTCTCCTTGGCCCCTTTCTGATGGCAAGATGCCCTCGGCCTAAAGATAGACCTTTGGAATACACCAATCCTACAGTGCTGTAGGAGGTAAGCAGTCTTGCTCCCCTACACAACACCTCCACACACAATAACAGGTTATTAACCACCACAGACTCAATGCAGCCAAGCGCTGTTCCTATGGACTCAATTTATACATACTCAAATAAATATTGAATCAATATATCATAACTATTGTCAATACCCCCCGTCTTTAAATACTTTATTCTATATAATTTACTGCAACATATCACTGTCTTTGTTGTCACTTAAACACCTATCTTCTGGCCCTAGCCCATTACTAAATTTTTTACTGTAGTTAACATAAACAACATTATAATACCTGTATGTGCTACACATGCTCAACTTCTAAAGCATCAAATATTGAAAATGCATGTGACATTTTAAATCTAGATTTTGTATAAATAAAATAATTAGAAAAAATAAACAAGAAACAATGCCATCACATTCAATGCTGAATACAGCGTGTGCTCAAAATCAAATGTGAAAGTGTGAATCCAGCTCCTTGGGGAAAATTGTACTCTGGGTCCAAAGCAGCCAATCAAGCTCACAAAATGATTGGTTTGATAGAAAATTACCCATGCCTGATTGCACTTATCAATAATTGAATGGCTTCCAACCAAAGATGGCCTTTTGATTACGCTTAATCTCACTCATCACTGTCACCATCCCTGTTGACAAACCTCCTGACAATCAACGGCTGAAGACCCACAGTTCAGGTGTGTTCTGCTCTGGTACAATAGACACACATGCTCCATGTAGCACTGACTCTGACTTCATAATAACATGTTGTGTATAGAGATGAAAAATAAGTAAAGTGAGGTTGTAACATTAGGTAACTTTTTTTAAGTGAATATAATAGAATGGAATGATACATCTAATTTAAAAACATTTCAGCAACAAAGTGTTCAGATAGAGCTATATATCTCTGTGGCCCATCCTGCTCCACCCAGAGGCTACTCCACCTCTGCTGCCATGACCTCTCCTGCTCCACCCAGAGGCTACTCCACCTCTGCTGCTGTGACCTGAAGGGATGTTGCTGATAATTAATATTGTTAGCTTTTTAGAATGATCAATTTTATGTTTTATTCTTGCTGCTACTGGACACCTGAATTTCTCCTATGGGATCAATGAAGTATGTATCTATCTATCTATATATATCTATATAGACACTCACATTTAATGTGGAGCAAGAAAAATGATTATTTTTTCTCTTCTTTTTGTAGTACTAATAGTTTCTGTTGGTGCTGTAACCTATTTATTGAGTCTTTCTTCTTCTATCTTCTAAAGCAGTGTCTCCCAAAGTGGGGTCCGCGGCCCCCTGGTGGGCCGCGAGGGTACTGCAGGGGGGCCGCGGGAGGTCATAAAAAAAAAAAAAAAATATTTAATGTTAAATTTATAATGTTTTGTTTGTAATATTAAAATATTTGTGTTCATTATTTGACTTGAATAATCCACTGTAATCATTTTTGTATTACAATGTTTGTAGCAGAGGCTATTTCCCCAAAATAAAATAACCAGAAGAGCCTATTCTTAATGTTGTCTTCTTGGTTATTATTTTGGGGGGCCACGCAGACCCGTCAGATTTTTAAGGGGGCCTCGGTGTTACTGAGTTTGGGAATGGCTGTTCTAAAGCTTTAAGTGTTTCAATCTTTCAAACTGTCAATCTCAACAGCAATCATG